>WNWK01054889.1:0-11422 GCA_009830355.1 Cherax destructor
TGCAATGCTCAATGCATTCAATATGTACGAAATAAAGACGGGACAACGACAACGTTTCGCAGAATTCTCCCTGAATGTCATAAAACAGATAGCAAGAAAGTATGGTACAACACCTATACCAGCCCCTCAGCGACATGTCCCCCAACCACAACCACAACCACAGCCATTGGGGGAAGTCCCACACTGAATCATCCCTAACTGTCACTACCTGGTACCAATACCACCTACCCCAAAGAAGAAGCATTCCCAGAAAAAGTGTGTTGTGTGTGCTACCACCACAAAGCGACCCCAACAGCGGAAGGACACACAATTCATATGTCACCAGTGTGGGGTGGCACTCTGTATGAATCCATGCTTCATGGAGTATCATACAATTGTGAAACTTCTAGAAACATAAGTGGAACATGTAAATACTTGTATATAGTTGTAGATAATAGAATGTGATTCAGCAAGGTGTAGAAAATCACCTATCAGTGTGTACATGTGTTTTTGTCAGTATGATAATAATTTCTTACATAATATTGGTGTATAAACAACAATTGGCATTGAAATCAAAAGATTTACTACTAGATATAGATATCATATAATAAAAATCCAGAATATTAAAAAAAAAATGGAAGAAAACGGTAAATATGTAGATTTTCTGCAAGCGGCAGAGCTCCATGTTGCCGTCAGGTGATCATCAAGTGCCAACTTCGCGGCCTCATATCTCGGTAAGTACTGACCCTAATTTTTTTTTTTATGCTATAACACTTGTAAAAATGCGCTCTTTATTCCTATATAAAATTTTTTTTTTTTTTTTTCAAAAATATTCGGAGCGCTGGGCGAGAGAACGTATATATACGTTTGGACAGTTAATGGGTTAATATAAACATACTTAGAAATATGATAGAAATAAGCAGATTGCATCAACTTGTTGCCAGAATTAAGCACTATTTTTTGGTAAGAAAAAATATTTTTCCATAATTTTTCAATTTTATTTTTTTTATATATCGAAAAACGCTCCTCCCCCCCTTGATGTGGCTCATAGCCACCCTCAGTAGGACCCCCACTGACTCAATGGTTTAACCCACCGTAGGTTACCGTGCGTTCAAAATTTTTTTTCCTCCCACGAACCGTGTAATATCATTTTTACATTGTGTTAGATAATAATGTGCCGCAATTCTTCAATCGTGCAATACCTATAACGTGCAACATAATCTCGTGCTAAATGATGATCTACTGTATAACACTTAAAGACGTTCCTAATAATTTAAATGCTTTATTGGCTCTATGCAGGTCATAAGTGATCTCTGCATCTCTTCCAGATCTGATATTTCTTTTGCCCTGAATGGGGTCGTCAACAATGAACAACATTCTAAATGAGGGAGCATGAGCAATTTGAAAAGTGTCACCATTGGCATTATTTCCCTTGTTTGAAAGTTCTTATTATCCACCTCATCAACCCTCCTAGCTGTCATGACCTTTGTCTTAATGTGTTCTTTGAAAGAAAGGCAGTTGACATAATTATTCCCAAGTCTTTCAAGTGTTCCTTTCATTTTATTTGACGATCCTCTTGAGTTTTGTATACAGTGTTCCTTTTGATTTCTTCATTCTTTCTATACCTAAACAGCTGGAATAAGCTTACCACCATTGAACATCGTGTCGTTCTCCACTGCCCACTGGAAAACCCTTCTTATATCTTCCTGTAATTTTTCAGTATCTTCTACCAAAGTGACATTCATGCTTATTTTAGTGTCATCTGCAAATGATACAAAACTATGACTGGTGTTTTTATCTATGTCTGCTATGAGGATAAGAAACAGCAGAAGTGCCAGGACAGTGCCTTGGGGCACTGGGCTTTTTTACCTTGCTGATGCTGGATTTTGCTTTGTTTACTACTTTTTGCATTCTTTGTGTTAGGAACCTGAAAATCCATCTGCCTACCTTTCCCATAATGACTAGGGCCATGATTTTGCATGCAATCACCCTGTTATCACATCATCAAACACCTTTGCAAAATCTGTTTATATCACATCTATTCTTTAGTTTTCTTACAAAGCCTCTGTAATTCTGTCATAGTGGTTCAGCAGCTGTGACAGACATGATCATCCTGCTCTAAAACCCATGCTGGTCTGAGTTATGCAGATTGTTGTTCCATAAAATTTGTAATCTGCCTTTGAAGATTTTTATGTGAGAAGTTTGGGCTACTGGTGTGTAATTCTTAGCCAGTGCTCTACTACCTCTCTTATGCAAAGGAGCATTGTCTGCACTCTTTAAGGTCTCTAGTACCTCACACATATCTAAGTTCTTTAACCAGTATACTAGTTATATTACTCACCATTACACTAGCTGTTATATTACTCAAGAGTACACTAATTGTCAGGTAGTAGGTTGGTAGACAGCAACCGCCCAGGGAGGTACTACCGTCCTGTCAAGTGAGTGTAAAACAGAAGCCTGTACTTGTTTTACATGATGGTAGGATTGCTGGTGTCTTTTTTCTGTCTCATAAACATGCAAGATTTCAGGTACATCTTGCTACTTCTACTTACACTTAGGTCACACTACACATTCATGTACAAGCATATATATATACACACCCCTCTGGGTTTTCTTCTATTTTCTTACTAGTTCTTGTTCTTATTTCCTCTTATCTCCATGGGGAAGTGGAACAGAATTCTTCCTCCGTAAGCCATGCGTGTCGTAAGAGGCGACTAAAATGCCGGGAGCAAGGGGCTAGTAACCCCTTCTCCTGTATATATTACTAAATGTAAAAGAGAAAACTTTCGTTTTTCATTTTGGGCCACCCCGCTTCGGTGGGAAACGGCCGACGTGTTGAAAGAAAGAAAGAAGGATTGCTGGTATCATTTCTCTGTCTCAAACACGCAAGATTTCAGGTATGTGGTGCTACTTCTACTTACACTTAGGTCACACTACACATACATGTACAGTACACGCATATATACTACAGTGGTACCTCGAGTTACGATGGTCCCCAAAATCGCCCTTTTATGTAAGTTTATTTTTTTAAATGCATTTGTAAGTATATTTTTGGGGGTGTAAAAGGACTAGTCTATTTTACATTATTCCTTATGGGGATAAATTCGTTTGGTAATGGCACTTGAACAGCATTCTCGAACGAAAAAATATCGTAACTCGAGGTACCACTGTATATATACACACACCCCTCTGGGTTTTCTTCTATTTTCTTACTAGTTCTTGTTTATTTCCTCTTATCTCCATGGGGAAGTGGAACAGAATTCTTCCTCCATAAGCCATGCGTATTGTAAGAGGCGACTAAAATGCCGGGAGCAAGGGGCTAGTAACCCCTTCTCCTGTATAAATTACAAAATTTAAAAAGAGAAACTTTGTTTTTCTTTTTGGGCCACCCTGCCTTGGTGGAATATGGACAGTTTGTTGAAAAAAGAAGTGCACTAGTTGTTATATTACTCACCAGTATAAATAAAGTTTATCAGTTTAGCCAGTACATTTGGTGATATAGACTTTATTTCCACACAAGTCTGTGTTTCCTCTGCCAGTCCTCCAGTAAACATGGCCTGGAAGTAGGCACTTCCCGCTGACAACACTGCCCGGTGAGCCTGGAAGAAAGTACAGTAAACATTAATTGGAAGTAGGTACTCTCCACTGACAACACTGCCCAGTGAACCTGGAAGAAAGAACAGTAAACATTAACTGTAAGTAGGTACTACCTGTTGACAACACTGCATGCTGACAACACTGCCCCCAAATGACACTGCCTGATGACAGCATTGCCCGCTGAGGACCCTGCCTGCTGACAGCAGTGCCCGCTGAGGACACTGCCTGCTGACAGCATTGCCCGCTGAGGACACTGCCTGCTGACAGCATTGCCCGCTGAGGACACTGCCTGCTGACAGCATTGCCCGCTGAGGACACTGCCTGCTGACAGCATTGCCCGCTGAGGACACTGCCTGCTGACAGCATTGCCCACTGAGGACACTGCCTGCTGACAGCATTGCCCGCTGAGGACACTGCCTGCTGACAGCATTACCCGCTGAGGACACTGCCTGCTGACAGCATTACCCACTGAGGACACTGCCTGCTGACAGCATTACCCGCTGAGGACACTGCCTGCTGACAGCATTACCCGCTGAGGACACTGCCTGCTGACAGCATTACCCACTGAGGACACTGCCTGCTGACAGCATTGCCCACTGAGGACACTGCCTGCTGACAGCATTGCCCGCTGAGGACACTGCCTGCTGACAGCATTGCCCGCTGAGGACACTGCCTGCTGAAGCATTGCCGCTGAGGACACTGCCTGCTGACAGGCATTACCACGCTGAGGACACTGCCTGCTGACAGCATTACCAGTGAGGACACTGCCTGCGACACCAGTTACCCAATGAGGACACTGCCTGCTGACAGCAATTGCCCACTGAGGACACTGCCTGCTGACAGCATTGCCCGCTGAGGACACTGCCTGCTGACAGCATTACCCGCTGAGGACACTGCCTGCTGAAGACACTGCTCGCTGACAACACTACACAAGCTTAAGTGTTTGTGTTCATATTACAGTCAACCCCCGGTTCTCGTCGGTAATCCGTTCCAGAGGGCCCGTCGACCACCGATTCTATTTTCCCCATAAGAAATAATTGAAATAAAATTAATCCGTTCCAGACATCCAAAAGTATTAAAATAAAAAAATTTTTAGAACTTTTTGACCTTAAATTATACATATTTTTATGAAAAATTAAGAAATAATAGTACAATAACATGTCATTTACATTTATTGAAGAGTTGTTGATGTGTGGAAGACGGGAGGAGGGGAGAAGGTGGAGTAGTATGCTAGTGTTTGGAAGGGGAATCCCCTTCCATTAACACTGCAGGTGGCAAGTTCTTTTATGGAGTTACTGGCCTTTTTCTTTGAATGCTACACTCCCTGCATGAATGCTACACTCCCTGCATGAATGCTACACTCCCTGCATGAATGCTACACTCCCTGCATGAATGCTACACTCCCTGCATGAATGCTACACTCCCTGCATGAATGATACACTCCCTGCATGAATGATACACTCCCTGCATGAATGCTACACTCCCTGCATGAATGCTACACTCCCTGCATGAATGATACACTCCCTGCATGAATGCTACACTCCTGCATGAATGCTACACTCCCTGCATGAATGCTACACTCCCTGCATGAATGCTACACTCCTGCATGAATGCTACACTCCCTGCATGAATGCTACACTCCCTGCATGAATGCTACACTCCCTGCATGAATGCTACACTCCCTGCATGAATGCTACACTCCCTGCATGAATGCTACACTCCTGCATGAATGCTACACTCCCTGCATGAATGCTACACTCCCTCATGAGATGTACACTCCTGCATGAATGCTACACTCCTGCATGAATGCTACACTCCCTGCATGAATGCTACACTCCCTGCATGAATGCTACACTCCCTGCATGAATGCTACACTCCCTGCATGAATGCTACACTCCCTGCATGAATGCTACACTCCCTGCATGAATGCTACACTCCCTGCATGAATGCTACACTCCTGCATCCCTGCTTCACTCCTGCATGAATGCTACACTCCTGCATGAATGCTACACTCCCTGCATGAATGCTACACTCCCTGCATGAATTCTACACTCCTGCATGAATGCTACACTCCCTGCACGAATGCTACACTCCCTGCATCCCTGCTTCCTCCCTGCATGAATGCTACACTCCCTGCATGAGATGCTACACTCCCTGCATGAATGCTACACTCCCTGCTTCACTTCCTGCATGAATGCTACACTCCCTGCATCCCTGCTTCACTCCCTGCATGAATGCTACACTCCCTGCTTCACTCCCTGCATGAATGCTACACTCCCTGCATGAAAAGCAAAGATGTCATTTACTATGTAGATGACATCTTTGCTCTTTGGCCTCATGACTCTAGTCTCTTCCAACCATTTATTGATGCTCTTAATAATCTTGCTCCTTTCATTAAGTTTAAAGCTGATTGGGAATCTAATTCTTTGCTTCCTTTCCTTGATGTTCATGTCCACCGTTCAGATACAGGTTTTGCCTTTTCCATGTACCGCAAGCCTATGCACAGTGGCATGTATATTCACTACTTTTCTTATCATTCTTCCTCTGTCAAGAAAAGTGTTCTTATCTCCCTCTTTCTCCGTGCTCTCCGCATTTGTGATCCTCAGTTCCTTGAAGCAGAAATTTCTACTCTTCATAATTCATTTTCCCGTCTTGGCTACCCTTTCCATTTCATAGATTCTGCTTTCTCTCTTGCCAAACGGACTTTCTTCTCTCCTAAACCCCCTACTCCTGGGAACTCTCCTGTCCTCTGCCTTCCCTACATCTCTGGTCTCTCTAATCTCAACAACTCTCTCCGTTCCTCAGACATCAAACTTACCTTTCGCCAGAATAACACTCTTCGCACTAATCTAGTTCATATCTCCCCTCCCTCTATAGATTCTCCTGGTGTCTACTCTATTTCTTGTTCCTCCTGTCATCTTCAGTACTTTGGAGAAACTGGCCAATCTCTTTCTGACAGACTTAAGGAGCACAAAAATAGTGTTAGGCTTGCTGACACTAATAATGCTCTTTTCTGTCATGTCAGAGATCACAGTCATCCTATTGATTGGTCTTCTGCTAAAACTGTCTACCCTACGTCTAACTTTCACAGTCGCCGTCTGGTTGACTCCTCCCTTATACACAACTTTCCCTGTATGAATCTTAGCCCTGGCTGTCTCTGTAGATGCTTTCCTCTCCCATTACATTGTTAAATGCTCCAAACTTCAGAACACCTGTGACTTAACCTGATTCCTTCCCCTTTCATCTCTTCCCTCTTCTCCTCTTTCAAATTTCTCCTCTGTATTTCTCCTTGTATTTGTCCTTTATTTTATTTTCATCATTTTTTCCCCCTCTGTTTTCTTGTCCTTACCCTATGCGGGCCGCCAGCTTTATTGCAGTGCTCCTCTTTCCCAGAATATGACTGACTCCACTACTACTACTTCCACTACCACTACTACTTCCACTATTACTCCACCACTCTCTTGTGCCCTCCCCTGTCTGCTGCCTATAAATACCCCTTCTACCTGTTCTTTGTGTTAGTGTGACTTTGTAAATGGTCCAAGTCGGACCGAAACGTCGTAGTAAGCTCCTCTCTTCTATGTGCGGGTTGTGTGTGTATTGTTCCAGTCACGGTATTGTGCTTTTTTTTGTTATTTAACACTATGGTTGTTAACATCCATGAACACTGTGGTTAACAACCATGAACACTGTGGTTAACAACCATGAACACTGTGGTTAACAACCATGAACACTGTGGTTAACAACCATGAACACTGTGGTTAACAACCATGAACACTGTGGTTAACAACCATGAACACTGTGGTTAACCACGAACACTGTGGTTAACAACCATGAACACTGTGGTTAACAACCATGAACACTGTGGTTAACAACCATGAACACTGTGGTTAACAACCATGAACACTGTGGTTAACAACCACGAACACTGTGGTTAACCACGAACACTGTGGTTAACAACCACGAACACTGTGGTTAACAACCACGAACACTGTGGTTAACAACCATGAACACTGTGGTTACCAACCATGAACACTGTGGTTAACAACCATGAACACTGTGGTTAACAACCACGAACACTGTGGTTAACAACCATGAACACTGTGGTTAACAACCATGAACACTGTGGTTAACAACCATGAACACTGTGGTTAACAACCATGAACACTGTGGTTAACCATGAACACTGTGGTTAACAACCATGAACACTGTGGTTAACAACCATGAACACTGTGGTTAACAACCATGAACACTGTGGTTAACAACCATGAACACTGTGGTTAACAACCATGAACACTGTGGTTAACAACCATGAACACTGTGGTTAACAACCATGAACACTGTGGTTAACAACATGAACACTGTGGTTAACAACCATGAACACTGTGGTTAACAACCATGAACACTGTGGTTAACAACATGAACACTGTGGTTAACAACCATGAACACTGTGGTTAACCACAAACATTGTAGTTGTTAACAACCACGAACATGTGGTTGTTAACCCTTTGACTGTCGCAACCCTCAATCCTGAGTGCCATTCTGTTGTCGCAAAATATTCGAAAAAAATTATTTTTCTTATCAAAATGTTAAGATTATTTTTCTGATTGTTTTTATCCTAAAAACAGATTTTTGCCATCAATACTTACCGAGATAGGGGTGAAAGTTGGGAAAATGAGCCGCGTATGGCAACAGGGGACTGCCACTACCGTAAACATTTGTTTACCTTATTCGTAGATTTCTTGTTTTTTCACTATTTTCTTTTTTTACATAACTTATGTGGCCCGTGAGGCCAAGGGGAAGGCGCAATGTATATATATACATTCGTTGTATGCAACATAAAAAATAAAAATAAACATTAGTATCTTTATATTGTTTACAAAACTTTTTACACAAATGAACAATACAAAAAATCTTTATTACTATTGTTCTTAAAAATATATATAAAATGTGCAGTCACTAATGTTCATAGGGCATTCTGCAGCTTGTGGAACCTTTGAAACATGGTTCCATGCAAAGTGGTTTTACATTCCTCACCATAAAACGAGGGCCCCATTTTTGTGGGCGTTTTTTTGTATATAAAGACAAAACATTCTTCTGGGGCAGTTTTTTTTTAAAGTAGTAGAAGAAATTGTGTTAGGTAGTTATCCTAGGTTGATGGTCGTCTGGGTCGTCATTCCTTCCTTCCTTCCTACATTCCTTCCTTCCTACATTCATTCCCTTTCCCCCTTCCTTCCACCTACCTACCTTTTTTTTCCTTTACCTTTCATTTTCGGGGTTTTTTATATACACACATAGTCACCACACTGCCTAGAATTTAAAGTTTTTGGAAGGGGTTTTGGGGGTTAAATATCTTGCCCTTTTCCCTTCCTTCCTTATTCCTTTTTTAACCTTCCCCTTCCACATTTTCCTTCCCCTTTATCCGTCCTTCCTTTTTTTTCCCTTCCTTTGGGTTTTATATGGGATATATAATCAATGGACACTTCATAGAATTGCTATTAGCTTCTGGAATTTTGGTTTTGTTTCTGGGTCTTTTTCCCTTTCCCTTTCCCTTTCCCTTTCCCTTTTTCCTTCCCCTTCCGCCTCCCTTTCCCTTTTCCCCCTTTTTTTCCTTCCTTCCTGCATTCCTTCCTCCCTTTCCCTTTCCCCTTTTTCCCTTTCCCCCCTTTCCTTCCTTCCTGCATTCCTTCCTCCCCCTTTTCCAACCTTCCTTCCACATGCCTTCCTACATTCCTTCCTTCAAAATTCCTTCCTTCCACTTTCCCTTTCCCCTTCCTTTACATTCCTTCCTTCCTACTTTCCCTTTCCCCCTTTCCACCCTTTCCAATTTTCCTTCCTTTATACTGCCCTTTCCCTTTTTTATACTGTCCTTCCTTTTTTTTTCATCCCTTCCTTTTGGTTTCTATATATACACATATATAGTCACTGGACACTTCAAAAACTGACATTTTGGGAACTTCTGGTTGTTGTGAGTGTGTGGACTTGTAAATATGCTGAGTCTTTTGGGCGGCTGCTGTCAAAATGACATATTAAACCCCCATCACCTGTCAACACCCTTTCCCGCCTTCCCCCCAGTCCTTTCTCCCCACTTTTTTTCCCACTTATGCCCCACTTACTTTTCCCCACCCCCTTTTTTTACCCACTTTTTTTTCCTAAACCCACTTACCCACCCACTTGTTTCCTACTTAGGGGCCCCCTTTTACCCCCCCAAAACCCCATTTTTCCCACCACTTACCCCCCCACTTCCCTTTTTTTCCCCCCACTTACCACCTATTTTCCTACTAACCTTTAAAGTATTGTTCTATATATATACAATTTTAAAAATGACTAAACCCCCCACAATTTCCCCCTTGCGCTTAAAGGGGTTTTTTTGGGGCTTTAAAAACCCCGAGTCAGGGTAAGGCAGCTGTAAAAAAGGCATATTATACCATTACTCACCACCCTCACTGCTGTCAACCTGTCAACAAAAAAGGGGGGCCCATGTCTTCCCCCAACCTCCTTCCTAGTTTCCCTTTTTTTCCCTTTTTATTCCTTTCACTTTTTTTCCCTTTCCCTTTCCCTTTCCCCGTCTTTTCCCTTTCCCTTTTCCTCTCCCCCTTTTTCCCCTCCCCCCTTTTTCCCTTTTTATTCTTTCCCTTTCCCTTTTTTTTTTTGTCCTTCCTTTTTTACTTTTTTTCCTTCCTTCCCCTCTCTCTCCTTCCTTTCTTTCTTTCTTCTTTTTTTCCTTCCTTCCCCATCTCTCCTTCCTTTTTTTTCTTTTTTTTTTTCCCTTTCCCTTTTTCCTTATCTCTCCTTCCTTTCTTTCTTTTTTTCCTTCCTTTTTTTCCCCCCTTTTTTCCTTCCTTTCATCTCTCTTCTTCCTTCCTTCCTTCCTTTCATCTCTTTTTTTCCTTCCCCCTTCCTTCCCTCATCTCTTCTTTCCTTCCTTCCTTCCTCTCATCTTTTCCCTTTTTCCTTTTCCTTTTTTCTTTTTTTTTTCCTTCCTTCCTTTGGTATTTTTTGGGATTGTTTTGGTCACAAACTCCTAAAACCATGAAATTCATCTTCAGAGACACTTCCATCTGTGTTAGAGCTATCATTGGGGGTGAAAAAGCCCCCGATGCGCCAAGGAGTCAGATAATTTTTACCACTAGGCATGCTGAAAAAAATATTTTTGCCTTTTTCCCCAATGCACCACTGGCTGCCCCAATTTTTTTTTTTCTGCGACACTGACCACACAAAACCCTTCTTCACATGTAGGCCTACCAGCTTTTTCCGTTTGGGGTTTGGGGGCCCAAATTTTGGGCGTATAGAAGTCTGAAACAGTGGCCGTAAGACGATATATACGACCGAAACAGTCAAAGGGGGGTTTTGTGACCCCTTTAAAACTATCAACTTTTTCAATATAAACACTAACAACTTTCACGAGATAATATAAAATTATCAAAGATTTTTTTAACAGTATAACTAGAGTTTGTGACAATTTTAATAACTGAGATAATAACAAAAATTTTGGCCTCCTACCTAAATGGTACTTAGGAATTTTTCCCGCCGGCCGGCAGTCACTGGTTATGCCCCCAGAGCCAAATTTTGGCTGCTGACCCCCTGGACCACAGGTCAACCCAGACTCTCCTATATAGAGTGTTACCCAGACCCCCCCTACACCACTGAGTTCACCAAGAACCTGCTTTTTGAGTGCAGACCGAGGGGGGGCTGGTGACAGACCTACAGTGTTCCAGTGCAAAAGAACTGGAAGCCCCCATCCTCTCTAGACCGTGTTACTCAAAAAAAAACCGGGGCTTGTGGGGGTTTTGGCCAAGTACAGTGATGAAGGTGTTCTCTTTTTTCTTGATATGAGGACACTGTAGCA
>WNWK01054890.1:0-11422 GCA_009830355.1 Cherax destructor
ACATCTGCCACATTGCCCCCTATCTACCCTATCATACGCCTTTTCCAAATCCATAAATGCCACAAAACATCTTTACCCTTATCCAAATACTGTTCACCTATATGATTCACTGTAAACACTTGGTCTACACACTCCCTACCTTTCCTAAAGCCCCTTGTTCATCTGCTATCCTGCTTTCTGTTTTACTCTTAATTCTTTCAATAATAACTCTACCATACACTTTACCAGGTACACTCAACAGACTTATTCCCTATAATTTTGCACCTCTTTTGTCCCCTTTGCCTTTATACAAAGGAACAATACACGCTCTCTGCCAATCCCTAGGTACCTTACCCTCTTCCATACATTTATTAAATAATAGCACCAACCACTCCAAAATTATATCCCCACCTGCTTTTAACATTTAATAATTATTATTATTTCCCTACAATATATTGTAGGGAATTTGGCGGCTGGGAATTTGGCAGCTGAGAATTCGCGAATGTGTGAAGCCCGCGAAAGTAGAAAATGCGAAAGTTGAGAGATACCTGTATGTTTATAGGTGTTTTATGATTGTTCATGGTTCAATAGGTTAAGGAAGCAGTATTTCCCTACAATATATTGTAGGGAAGTAAGTAATGAATGTACTAAATAAAGGTTATCTATCTATTACATTTATTCCAAATTGATATCAGAAACATGATAAATACCCTAGAACTGTAATAAAGACGCTGAAATGAATAATATATGCTATATTATATGAGTGGGGTAAGAGAAGCAGGCAGGCCGCCACTCATAAGAGATGTTTACATCAGGGTAAACATGCCTAAATCACTCTTGTTATCAGAACAAATGCAAAAAATAGCATTTATTATTTTAGAATAATAATACAGTGGTACCTCGAGTTACGATATTTTTTCGTTCGAGAATGCTGTTCAAGTATCATTACCAAACGAATTTATCCCCGTAAGGAATAATGTAAAATAGACTAGTCCTTTTACACCCCCAAAAATATACCTACAAAAGCATTTAAAAAAATAAACTTACATAAAAGGGCGATTTTGGGGACCATCGTAACTCGAGTACCACTGTAATTTATAATAATTGATCTGGAGCACTTTAAATGTCATCAGTATTTGGTAGCTGACATTTAGAGCACTCCACAGCAATTATTATTATTATTTATTATTATTATTATTTCCATACAATATATTGTAGGGAAATAATAAGCACTCCACAGCAATTATTATTATATTGTAGGGAAATAATAATAATAATAATTAATAATAATTGCTGTGGAGTGCTCTAAATGTCAGCTACCAAATACTGATGACATTTAAAGTGCTCCAGATCAATTATTATACATTATTATTATTCTAAAAATAATAAATGCTATTTTTGCATTTGTTCTTATGACAAGAGTGATCTCTTACCCCACTCATATAATATGGCATATATTATTCATTTCAGAGTCATAATTACAGTTCTAAGGTATTTATCGTGTTTCTGATATCAATTTGGAATAAATGTAATAGATAGATAACCTTTATTACTAATATTAATGTAATTACACAACATTTTATTAGCGCTAAGGCTAACATCCACCACCCATGAAGACTCACCAGACACTGAATGTTACTGCTTGCCTCTCCCTCCCTCCAATAGCTCCTCCCACTTCATAACGATGTTAGATGGTAAATTTAATGTATTTTTCTGTAAGCTTAACTCGTTGTATATGTATTTTACTTTTTTATTGTTTTGGTAATATATGAGTTATGCAAATTAAAATAAAGTTATCAAGTTGGAGTTTCATTTCTATTTTTTTCTAATATATACATATTTAATTCAACATTTGGCATCATTACAAAGTGGGCAGAGGGAGAAGCAGCAGTGTGTCAGTAACTTTGATTCCCCATGACACTTCACAACACTATAAAATACGTATTGTATAATTATACTATTACAGGCCTCTCTCCACAGCCAGCTCATGTCAAAATAACATGTACGTATATAGTATACATTATTTTACGATGTTTTCATGTGTTTTATGATTGTTCATGGTTCAATAGGTTAAGGAAGCAGTATTGTATTATATTTCCCTACAATATATTGGGGCACCAAACATTTGTGATTTTTCAACATTCGCGAGGCTCTTGATCCCCTAACCCTCGCGAATGTTGAGGGAGACCTGTATTGTAATGAACAGAATAGAGGAAATTAGCTCTAATATACATTATTTAGGTATGCATACTGGTCAGAGAGCCCGTCGTAAGTCCGAGTCGTCGGTAAATGAGTATGTTGCTAAGTGAGGAGAGGCTGTATTCGTTTACCGACAACTTGGAGTTGCGATGGGCTCTCCCACGAGTTGGTATTGTATGCCATACAAGAACTTTGGTCATGGAAATGGGCAGCGCAGCGTCTCAGTGTCAAGCATCTCAATCTCCTTCCTACAGCCACTCAGTACACTAGCTTTTACAGTCTCCAAGACTACATATTTGTACAAATTTGTACTTTATTGTGCACCCCATAGTACAAGATAGAATTAGAAGTGCAGCAGCACTTGGAAGACGAAAATCAAGAGGAAACTGGAAGTACAAAAGAAGTTCATTGTAAAAGGTGATGCATTCCATCATCAAGACTAACATATTTCATCTTTAAATTTGTACTTTATTGTGCATCCCATACTACAAGATAGAAGTGCAGCAGCTTTTGGAAGAGGAAAAATAAAAGGAAAAGGGAAGAGGTACAAAAGAAGTTCACAGTAAAGGGGTTAACTGATGTGTTCATCTGTGTGTTTATTTTCTCTGTGTCTCTTGTGGCAGCTTAAGAAATTATTAAACTCGGTGAACAAGGTATGTCGATGGTAATAATAATCATAATAATTAATTATCATCATCATCATAATGAAAAATGAAAATGTTTATATCCTTACAAAGCTTACAATGTGTGGTTTACATATTATAATATACAGTGGTCCCTCGGTTTTCGTGCATCTCCAAACTCGAACATTTATGTAAGTGTATTTTCGTAAGTGCTGTTGCAAGTGTATTTTTGGGGGTCTGAAATAGACTAACCTACGTGACATTATTTCTTAAGGAAATAAATTCGTTCGGTAATGGCACTTGAGCAGCATTCTGGAACGAATTTTCGGCGAAAACCGAGGGACCACTGTATATTAATTACGAAGAAGGCCACAAGCATGCCTAGGCATTTCAGGCAAACTAATCATAATTCTTACTCTATATTGGCACAGGTTATGGAGCAGTACATTTTAATATACAATGGTACCCTGAGTTTCTGCCATAATTCGTTCCAGAAGGTTGTTCGAGTGCCTTTACCGAACAAATTTGTTCTCATAAGGAATAATGTAAATCAGATTAGTCCGTTTCAGACCCCCAAAAATACACTTACAAAAGCGCTTGCAATAATACACTTACATAATTGTTCGAGTGGGGAGCTGTTCGAAACTTGGGATACCACTGTACCTTATTGCATACTGAGTATAAAAGTTAGGTAACTGAAGTGATTAATTAGAATTTTAATAGTGAGGTTGTACAAAACATATAACATTACAATTACAGTCATACCTTGGTTAACGATATTAATCCATCAGAGAGGGCATATCTGTAACCAAATCAATCGTTATCCGAATCAATTTTCCCCATAAGAAATAATGGAAATAAAATTAATCCGTTCCAGACTTCCAAAAGTAGTAAAATAAAATATTTTTAGAACTTTTGACATTAAATAATACACAATTTAATGAACATTAAAGAAATACATGTAAATATAGTACAATAACATGTCACTTACATTTATTGAAGAGTTGTTGATGTGGAGGACGGGAGGAGGGGAAAGGATGGAGTATAGTATGCTAGTGTTTGGAAGGGGAATCCTTCCATTAACACTGCAGGTGGCAAGTTCTTTTCTGGGGTTACTGGCCTTTTCTTTTAATGCCACTAGGACCAGGTTGAGAGTCACTGGACCTCTCTTAACCAAAATCTGTCCAGGGAGCTCTGTGTCTGGCGATTCTTTAACACATCCCTGAAATGACACCACTGTGTCATTGTACAGGTTGCCAGCACGGCCTGCAACAGCATGGTTAGGGTGATATTCATCCATAAAGCCTTGCACATCAGTCCATTTGGCACAGATCTCCCTAATCCTTGAAGAAGGCACCTTCTTCCATCTCTGTTCCACCTCCTCCTCCTCTGAACCATTGTCCTGACCTGAGGTCTATTGTTGCAGTTGCTGTTGAAGCTCTTGCAGATCTTCAGTGGTTAGCTCTTCCTTGTGCTCCTCCACCAACTGTTCCACATCCTCACCACTCACCTCCAACCCCATGGACTTGCCCAGTTCCACAATTTCTTCCACAACAGGCTCAGGCTCAGGGTTCTGAGGCTCAGCCCCAAAACCTTCAAAATCCCTCTCTAGGACACAGTCTGGCCACAATTTTCTCCAGGCAGAGTTCAAAGTCCTGGTAGTCACTCCCTCCCAAGCCTTACCTATAAGGTTTACACAATGCAGGATATGGAAATGGTTTTTCCAAAAGTCTCTTAAGGTTATATTCATGTCTGTGGTCACATCAAAGCACTTTTGAAACATTGCTTTGGTGTAGAGTTTTTTAAAGTTGGAAATGACCTGCTGGAGAGGAGTGGTATTAGGGGGCAAGAACTTCACTTTGATGAATTTAAAGTCCTCCACAATTTTCTCTACCAAGTTTGGAGGATGACAAGGAGCATTGTTCATTATCAGGAGGCACTTAAGTGGTAAATTATTTTCCTGGAGATATTTCTTCACACGGGGGCCAAACACGCCATTGAACCACTCTAAGAAAATGTCCTTTGTGACCCATGCCTTTTTGTTAGACTTCCAAATCACACACAAGTTAGACTTGGTGATACCGCATCTGCCAAGCACTCGGGGATTTTCAAAAAGATACACCAGTAAAGGCACCACTGGCATTAGCACAAAGCATCAAAGTTAGCCTGTCTTTCATAGGCTTATGTCCTGGCTGTGCCTTTTCCTCCTGAGTAATGAAGGTCCTGTTGGGCATTTTCTTCCAAAACAGGCCTGTTTCATCACAATTAAACACTTGTTGGGGGAGGAATTGTTCAGCCTCTATGTACTCCTGGAATTCAGGCATATATTTTTCAGCCGCACTTTTGTCAGAACTGGCTGCGTCACCATGCCTCACAACACTATGTATGCCACTTCGCTTCTTAAATCTGTCAAACCAGCCTTTGCTGGCTTTAAATTTGTTCACTTCAGCATTATTACTCTGTTTAATCATCTTCCAGTGGTCTGTCTCGCGTAACCCAAACAGCCCCTACAGGATTCATTAAATAAGTGACACTGGATCTCGTCAGATCCAAGAAATAAGGGAACCATTGACTGGATTCAAAACTGGTATCCTTGTCCGGATTCAATAAGTGGACGGAGTTTTAGGGGACCTTATCAAACACCCAAACAATAACAATAACTTTTATGAGGTAAGATTGTCCAAACACTTACACATGCAAATAAAATAGATACAATACAAATAGATGGATCACCACTCAGGAATCTATTAGTAGAATATACAGTAAAGCAACCAACAAAATCAATCATGAAACCCTGTGTAGTATGCAAACAAACAAGCAAACGTTCCTCTGCATGGATTACATGCAACTTTTTGTGTAAATGCTGCCACGCCCTTGTGTAGACATTCAAGACTCTACTACACGAGATATTAAACAAGGGAAGTATTTTTGGGTATGTCCAAATGAGACCGAACTGTGGAATAAAATCACATCGATATTAAAAGATGACAACACCAAATCGGACTTCATAAAAAAAATGACAGCTTTCTATAACAGTTGGGAAAGTAAAAAATCAGGGCCAGATGGTGCTACCGCCCCTTGTACAGATGTTGAAATGGTAGCCAGTAAATTTAAGAATGGAGAAATAAATGATGGTGACCTGAAGAGGGACAGTAGCTCTAGTGAAATAAATGATGGGGAAACAGGTGTAGATAAGGACACACACAAAACAGTGTTACAAACTAGCAATAACACGGTAGATAGTAAACAAGGGGATGCCCAGGGAAATACTGAAGATAAATTACCGGAAACAGTTGAAGGATCCATTGTTAGCACTAGTAACGAAGACAGACACGAGACAGGAACACACCACCAATGGGGAACACAGTCACAAAAAACCAGGGCAAACGGAAACCAGGCCTATGTGAATATTATGCACTTGGTATCTGCAGGCATGGAAAATCTGGGAAATCAGATGGGACATGCAATTATGATCACCCCAGAAAATGCTGTTCCCATATGAAAACAGGCAAATGCAACCTCCCGTCCTGTAAGTTTTTCCACCCTGAAATGTGCCACACATCAATTCAGGAAAGACAGTGCTATAACTTATATTGCCAGGCATACCACCTAAAGGGTACGAGGCGACACAGAACATCCAGACCATGGCAAAATCTGGGTAGCCACAGCCACTCCAGAGAGAGAGGTTTTTTAGTGCCAGGAAGGAAAAAAGCTGGCAGGAAATGACAGAAATTGTACACCAACTGCAATAATTTCTGGAGTGGAATCACAGTCAGTGGCCTCCACTCCATTACAACAGATATTAGAGTCAGGAAAAAAAGACCCCCCCATCCATGCCACCAATACCACCAATCCAACTACAGTGGACCCCCGAGTTTCGTAAACCCCGGAAATCGTACACTTATGTAAGTATAATATTGTAAGTGCTTGTGGAAGTGTATTTTTGGGGGTCTGAAATAGACTAACCTACGTTACATTTTTCCTTAAAAGAGTAAATTCGTTCGGTAATGGCGCTTGAGCAGACTTCAGGAGTGAAGTTTTTACGAAACTCGGGGGTCCACTGTACATTCATCTTTGCTAATATACAGGGTCTAAAGCCAGCAACAAACAACAAGGTACCTTACATTCGTGGACTGCTTACAGAGTCAAATGCTATGTTTGCGGCTTTCACAGAGACCCACATAAGAGATCACTTGGACAATGAAATATGGATCCCGGGCTACAACCTATACAGGTGTGACAGAGTGAACAGGCAAAAAGGGGGGGGTTGGCCTGTATATCACAGAGTCACTTATATGTTCAGAACTACTAAATGCCTCAAATGATGTAGTTGAAGTATTAGCAATAAAGGTCGAGAATCAAAACCATGTCATCGTGGTTGTCTACAAGCCCCCGGATGCAACGTCCCAACAATTCCAGGAACAGCTTCTGAAAATTGACCACTGTCTGGAAAATCTTCCAGCTCCTGCCCCCAACATCTTGCTACTGGGGGATTTCAACCTCAGGCACCTAAATGGAGGAACATTGCAAACAATGTGGTAGCAGAGATAACACCAGGAGGCAGCTCAGATGAAAATTCACACATGCATGAACTTTTAAATCTCTGCACCAAGTTCACCTTAACCCTTAAACTGTCCACACGTAGATATACGTTCACTCGCGTAGCTGACCGAACGTAGATCTACGTTTTTTTTCAAATGCTTTTAACCTTGCCACGATAAGCCTGAGTTGCCTAGAGATTAGAGAATGGGTCTGTGCACTCAGTGTGTGTAGTATTACAAAATGTGGGAATGACAAACAAAATGCACTCTTCATTTTAACCCTTTACCGGCACTCCTGGAAAATGATAATTTCGAAATGTGTTTCATATGAGTGGATAGAGTAACTCAATGTAAGGATAATGAGCCCATATAATTGAAATTCTAAAAAAAACTTTTCACGCAATTGCCAATATTCAAGGACCGTCTACAGACGGTCCTGACCGTTAAAGGTTGTCAAATTCTGAATGTTGCAAATTTGCAATTGTTAATAAAACACCAAATAAGTATTTTTCTATTTTATTATACTAATATACAATATAAAAACACAAATGGAACTTGTTTCCAAACATTTTGTAGGTATAAAAATATAAAAGTGAACCAAAGAGCAACATGGACACATTGCAAAGGGATAAAACTTTCAAGTCCCATATTCCTGAATTTCCTGAGAAAAACAATCATTCTTGATCACTAATTGCTACAATGAAAGGCTATGAAGCAATTTCTTTCCTTCTTGATGCATAGATTTACCTTGCATACGGCACACAAAAATGAGGATGTGACATGATTTTTTGTTTTGCTGCAATAATTGCATGTAAATATTCTGCCTTGCACTGGCCAGTGACCTAGCATTTTATCAAACCTATCATTTTGGTCAAACCTCACACTGTCATCAGGCCTTTCTGCACGTTGGTACTGCACTGGAGATGGCAACAGGTCATCTGGTTCTGGATCTGAGTCACTTTCCACCAAAATGCAGAGATATTTGAACTTCTGTTGGAAGGGTTCACAATAGAACAATTTCTCATTGATCTGGAATGACAATAAGAATGTTCTGTACACACCCAGACCACTACAGAATTCATATATGCACTAGAAATTTTTATATAAATATTTATTTACTGAAATTTGAAATGTGGCCCTGACGGGCGGGACCGTCTGTACACGGTCCTCTTTTGTTGCACTTTTTTTCAATTGCATGGTACACTCATATTATGCATATCTAACTCCTGATATATATCTCAAAATATGCCTAAACTATTCATTTACACACTGGACACAACAATAAGTACTTACCGACATTGTAGAGAGTATAATCACAGTGTATATGAGTGGAAGAAGAGCAAAAATCTGGCTCTGGGTGACGCCAAGCGAGAAGTGTTTACATTTTGGTCTCTCAACCAATGGGAAGCGAGCAGATGCCGGTCTCACTTAGCTGGAGCGACTCACAGAAGGCTTGTGATTGGTCAGAAACAGAGAATGGGAACCTAGATGCGCTGGGGGAGTAGGATGACACGTGCAAAAAACACGTGTTTAGGACTGTCTCTACACGGTCCTGCCCGGTAAAGGGTTAAAGAAAACGAACAATTTATTTTTTTCTCAAAATACTCGGTCAGCTACGCGAGTGAACGTATATCTACGTGTGGACAGTTTAAGGGTTAAACCAGCAAATAGTAGAGCCCACAAGATTAGAGAATACGCTGGACCTCATCTTCACCAACAATGATGATCTGATACGAAATGTCATCATATCAAAAACAATATACTCAGATCACAACATAATAGAGGTCCAGACATGCATGCGGGGAGCCCCAGATCTATAAGCTATATAAGCCACCATGGGCCCAGAAAAAGCTCCTAGTGCCAGTCCTTTGCTAAGGAAAGTGAGAAACACGATGGAATTTAAGAGTGTAGCAGGTATGCAGGGAGTGTAGCAGGAAAGCAGGGAGTGTAGCAGGCATGCAGGGAGTGTAACAAGAAAGCAGGGAGTGTAGCAATCATGCAGGGAGTGTAACAAGAAAGCAGGGAGTGTAGCAATCATGCAGGGAGTGTAGCAGGTATGCAGGGAGTGTAGCAGGAAAGCAGGGAGTGTAGCAGACATGCAGGGAGTGTTGTAGGAAAGCAGGGAGTGTAGCAGGCATGCAGGAAGTGTAACAGGCATGCAGGGAGTGTAACACGCATGCAGGGAGTGTAGCAGGCAGGGAGGAAGTGTAGCAAGAAAGCAGGGAGTGTAGCAGGCATGCAGGGAGTGTAGCAGGCATGCAGGGAGTGTAGCAGGCATGCAGGGAGTGTAGCAGGCATGCAGGGAGTGTAGCAGGCATGCAGGAAGTGTAGCAGGTATGCAGGGAGTGTAGCAGGTATGCAGGGAGTGTAGCAGGCATGCAGGGAGTGTAGAAGGCATGCAGGGAGTGTAGCAGGTATGCAGGGAGTGTAGCAGGAAAGCAGGGAGTGTAGCATGCATGCAGGGAGTTTAGCAAGAAAGCAGGGAGTGTAGCAGGCATGCAGGGAGTGTAGCAGGCATGCAGGGAGTGTAGCAGGCATGCAGGGAGTGTAGCAGGCATGCAGGGAGTGTAGCAGGTATGCAGGGAGTGTAGCAGGAAAGCAGGGAGTGTAGCAGGCAGGGAGGGAGTGTAGCAGGCAGGGAGGGAGTGTAGCAGGCAGGGAGGGAGTGTAGCAGACAGGGAGGGAAGTGACCCCGGATAAGGACTTGGTACCTAAAGTCCTTATGGAAGGGGATTTTCCTTACAAACAATAGCCTCTCTTCCCTCTCCTCTTCTCCCTGTCTTCTATCCAGCAACATCAGTCTTCAATAAAGGTAAGTATTATATTGAATGTTCATTCTTTTGTTCATGTAAATCTATCTTTAAGGCCCCCCCAAATTTTTTTTTTATAATAATAATAATAATAATAATAATAATAATAGTTTATTTGGACATGATACAAAGAATTACATTTGGTATTGAGATTACATGAGGTGTACATGCCTAAAACCCCTAATATGCAGGGCATTTTGGGCAGACTTAAAATTAAAACAAAACAAACAAACAAACAAATTTTATTTCATTGCAGATTACATGGGTATCGGTAGTTACAATGTAAATTGAGTGCAAGGAGAGCCACTGACATGCCATGGCATTAGGGGCAGCTTATTCTAGTCCTTAAAAACTATGTACTTAATATTAGAGAAATTTATTGAGTTTATTCTAGTTAAAAATTATTTTCAAAATTACAATATGATGAAATTTTACTGTTTAAATTATTATATAATGATATTAGATATTAGATTGTTACAGGTGTTAAGATTCTTGAATGATAATATGGAATTGTAACTTAAAACTAAATTGTAAGAATTTTTGTAGATAGTTTACATTGAGTATAGGTGAGTATTTAAGCTATGAAATTTGAACATAGTTTAGACATGACATTTTTTAAACATAGTTTTGTACTTTTGTCTTCATTATAAAATTAATTAAATCAGATTAAACAAATTAAAGCAATAATAATAATAAAATAATAAAAAGTTATGGTTGATAATTTATAAAATAAGTAAAGTTGCATATCTAAGTTATAAAGTTTGAATATAAATTGAACATATCAATTAATTGTAGCAATTTATTGTAGCAATGCAACTAATTGAGTGAGATAACAATTTAAAACAATTAATTGCATTGCAGTTAGTTTACGTGGTCATTATAATGTAAGTGTTGTGGAAATAATTAGCTAAGTATGTAATATTCATAACAGGTTTTACATTCAATTGATTAGTCAGGTTTTTACGTTAAGTGATTATTCTACTTTGCTGGGAATGTTTGATATTGAGCAATTAGCTTTGGGTGAGAAGGTGGTGTTTTAGCATAGTTTTGAATTGGGGTACAGGTAGGGTTTCTTTGGCAATGATAGATAATGAATTCCAAATTTTCGTGCCTTTTATATGCATTGAGTTTTTACATAGTGTTAGATGGACACGGGGAACATCGAGGAGTGATCTGTGTCTAGTGTTATGGTCATGTGTCCTGTTAAAATTGGTAAGGAGAAGTTTGAGTGGTGGGTTAATATTTGCATAGAGTGTTCTATGTATGTAAT
>WNWK01054891.1:0-11422 GCA_009830355.1 Cherax destructor
AATTAATTATTTTTATTTTATAATTTAAAAAAATTAAAATTAATTTTAAATTAATATAAATATTAAATTGAATTAAGATTTTAATTTTTGAAAACATTTTAATAATATGAAACTTTAAAAATAAATTTCATTATTTCCAAAATTAATTCATAATTTATTTAAGTTTAATAGATTTTATAAAAATAGTTTTTAAAAATAATCTAAAACGTAAATACATAAAATCATTGCATTTCAATTTTAATTTTTTTTTTTAAATAATATAATTTTAAAAATATAAATTTTTAATGGATTTTAATTTAAATTTATAAATTTAAAATATAAAGTATTTATAAATTTTAATCAAGCTTTATTGAAATATTTTAATATTTTACTATTATCACAAATAAAAATTAATTTTCCCATAAATTTAATTATGAAATTTATTTAATTTAAATTAATATTTTATAAATATTTCAAAAGTAAACGTCTAAAATGAATAGCAATAAAATTTTAACATTTTTAATAATTTCATGTATTAAAAAAAAAATTTATTATTTTCAATTTAATGGATTAAAATTAAATAATATATTTACTAAAGTTTTTGAATACGTTAAGATTTAAATTTTTACATTTTTTGATAATTTATATTTCAAAAAAAATATAAATTTTTTCAATTAATGATAAATTTATTAAAATTTAAATATATAAAAAGTTTTATATAGCAACTTAAATCAAATATAATAAAATTTACATTAGATAAGTTTCATATAAAATAATTGAAATTTCATAAATTTATTAAATTTTAAGTTTAAAATTAAATTATAAATATTTTAAAAGTATAATTTTAATTCAAGCATTTTAAGATTTACATTTTTTAGATAATTCATGTAATCTAAAAAATATAAATTTTTATTTTAATATTATAAAATATAAATTTAAAATTAAGTATTTAATGAGTTTTCAAAATAGTTAAACTGAAATTAATAAAATAAATTTCTTATTTTATTTTTTATAAATAATATTCTAAAATGATTTTTAAATTTAAGTTATTAAAAATTGAATTTTAAATTCTAATTATAATATTTATATTTTTATTAAATAATTTGAATATTTATATATAATATCAAAACTATTTATTAAAATTTTAATATAGTTTTTAAATATTTTAAACATATAATTAAATAATTAATTAATTTAATTTAGTATTTTTTGAATATTAAAATTTATAATAAATTGATTTTTAAATTTAGTTTTTAATATATATATTATAAAATAAAATCTTAAACTTATTATTGATTAATTCAAATTTAAGTTTTAAAATATTTTTAAAATATCCAGAAGCCTCAAAATCTAAAATTTCATTTCCCAAAATTCATTGTAAATTTTTTAATTTAATTAATTTTTATAAAATTTTTGAAAACTCAATTAAACTCAATATGCAAATACATTGACATTTTAATTTTAATGTTTAGTATTTGAATTTAAATATTAAATAAATTATTAATTTAAGATTTAAAAATTTAAAATTTATAATTAAATTAATTTTATTGATTTTGACGATTCAAGGCATTTTCAGGATTTTTAAACTATTTTATAGATAATACAACTAAAATTTACTTTCCAAAAAAAAAAATCTATTAAAATTAATCTTTTTTAGCTAAAATTCAGAAGCATAAACTTTAAAAGTGAAATTAATAAAAATTTAGCACATTTTTCTTAGATTTTAATGTTTCATGTATTTTTGAAAAATAATATGAAATATTCTATAATAATATTGATTTTTATAGATTTTTAATGGGATTTTTTTAAAAATATGTAAATAAATTTATAAATATTCAAAAATACTATAAAACGTTATTTTATTAATTTTTGACGATTCAAGGCATTTTCAAGATTTTCTGAAAAACTATTTTTAGATAAAATATACCCTGAGAAAGCCTCAAAAAAAATCATAAAATTTCGCTTACTTTTCCCATAAATTTCAATTGCAGTAGAAATTCTATTTAAAAGTTTCATAATCTAAGTATTTTAGCTAAAAAATGAGTTTTGTCAGAAAAGCACTCAAACCGCTCTAAAACGTCGAAATATGCAATAAAATACCATTTTAGAACATTTTCTTAGATTTTAATGTTTCATGTATTTTTTGAAAAATAATATGAAATATTCTATAATAATATTGATTTTACAGATTTTTAATGGGATTTTTTAAAAATATGTAAATAATTTATAAATATTCAAAAATACTATAAAACGTTATTTTATTGCATTTTTGACGATTCAAGGCATTTTCAAGGATTTTCTGAAAACTATTTTTAGATAAAATATACCCATGAGTAAGCCTCCACAAAAAAAATCATAAAATTTCGCTTACTTTTCCCATAAATTTCAATTGCAGTAGAAATTCTATTTAAAAGTTTGAAAATCTAAGTATTTTAGCTAAAAAATGAGTTTTGTCAGAAAGCACTCAAACCGCTCTAAAACGTCGAAATATGCAATAAAATACCATTTTGACATTTTTCTAGATTTTAATGTTTCATGTATTTTTGAAAAATAATATGAAATATTCTATAATAATATTGATTTTTAAGATTTTAATGGATTTTAAAAATATTAAATAATTTATAAATATTCAAAATACTATAAAACGTTATTTTATTTTATTTTCAAGGATTTTCTGAAAACTATTTTTTTAGATAAAATATACAAATGAGTAATCCTCCACAAAAAAAAAAAACATAAAATTTCGCTTACTTTTCCCATAAATTTCAATTGCAGTAGAAATTCTATTTAAAAGTTTGAAAATCTAAGTATTTTAGCTAAAAATGAGTTTTGTCAGAAAGCCTCAAACCGCTCTAAAACGTCGAAATATGCAATAAAATACCATTTTACATATTTTCTTAGATTTTAATGTTTCATGTATTTTTGAAAATAATATGAAATATTCTATATAATATTGATTTTTATAGATTTTTAATGGGATTTTTAAAAATATTAAATAATTTATAAATATTCAAAAATACTATAAAACGTTATTTTATTAAATTTTGACGTTCAAGGCATTTTCAAGATTTCTGAAAACTATTTTTTTAGATAAAATACTACCATGAGTAAGCCTCCACAAAAAAACATAAAATTTCCTTACTTTTCCCATAAATTTCAATTGCAGTAGAAATTCTATTTAAAAGTTTGAAAATCTAAGTATTTTAGCTAAAAAATGAGTTTTGTCAGAAAAGCTCTCAAACCGCTCTAAAACGTCGAAATATGCAATAAAATACCATTTTAGCACATTTTTCTTAGATTTTAATGTTTCATGTATTTTTTTGAAAAATAATATGAAATATTCTATAATAATATTGATTTTATAGATTTTTAATGGATTTTTAAAATATGTAAATAATTTATAAATATTAAAAAGCTATAAAACGTTATTTTATTGAATTTTTTTTTTTTTTTTTTTTTTTTTTTTTTTTTTTTTTTTTTTTTTTTTTTTTTTTTTTTTTTTTTTTTTTTTTTTTTTTTTTTTTTTTTTTTTTTTTTTTTTTTTTTTTTTTTTTTTTTTTTTTTTTTTTTTTTTTTTTTTTTTTTTTTTTTTTTTTTTTTTTTTTTTTTTTTTTTTTTTTTTTTTTTTTTTTTTTTTTTTTTTTTTTTTTTTTTTTTTTTTTTTTTTTTTTTTTTTTTTTTTTTTTTTTTTTTTTTTTTTTTTTTTTTTTTTTTTTTTTTTTTTTTTTTTTTTTTTTTTTTTTTTTTTTTTTTTTTTTTTTTTTTTTTTTTTTTTTTTTTTTTTTTTTTTTTTTTTTTTTTTTTTTTTTTTTTTTTTTTTTTTTTTTTTTTTTTTTTTTTTTTTTTTTTTTTTTTTTTTTTTTTTTTTTTTTTTTTTTTTTTTTTTTTTTTTTTTTTTTTTTTTTTTTTTTTTTTTTTTTTTTTTTTTTTTTTTTTTTTTTTTTTTTTTTTTTTTTTTTTTTTTTTTTAATGAGTTTTGTCAGAAAGCACTCAAACCGCTCTAAAACGTCGAAATATGCAATAAAATATCATTTTTGCACATTTTTCTGAGATTTTAATGTTTCATGTATTTTTTTGAAAATAATATGAAATATTCTATAATAATATTGATTTTTACAGATGTTTAATGGGATTTTTTAAAAATATGTAAATAATTTATAAATATTCAAAAATACTATGAAACGTTATTTTATTAAATTTTTTGACGATTCAAGGCATTTTCAAGGATTTTCTGAAAACTATTTTTTTAGATAAAATATACCCCTGAGTAAGCCTCCACAAAAAAAAACATAAAATTTCGCTTACTTTTCCCATAAATTTCAATTGCAGTAGAAATTCTATTTAAAAGTTTCATAATCTAAGTATTTTAGCTAAAAAATGAGTTTTGTCAGAAAAGCACTCAAACAGCTCTAAAACGTCGAAATATGCAAAAAAATACCATTTTACCACATTTTTCTTAGATTTTAATGTTTCATGTATTTTTTTAAAAATAATATGAAATATTCTATAATAATATTGATTTTTATAGATTTTTAATGTGATTTTTAAAAAATATGTAAATAATTTATAAATATTCAAAAATGCTATAAAACGTTATTTTATTGCATTTTTTGACGATTCAAGGCATTTTCAAGGATTTTCTGAAAAACTATTTTTTTAGATAAAATATACGTATGAGTAAGCCTCCACACAAAAAAAATCATAAAATTTCGCTTACTTTTCCCATAAATTTCAATTGCAGTAGAAATTCTATTTAAAAGTTTGAAAATCTAAGTATTTTAGCTACAAAATGAGTTTTGTCAGAAAAGCTCTCAAACCGCTCTAAAACGTCGAAATATGCAATAAAATACCATTTAACACATTTTTCTTAGATTTTAATGTTTCATGTATTTTTTGAAAAATAATGTGAAATATTCTATAATAATATTGATTTTAATAGATTTTTAATGGGATTTTTTAAAAATATGTAAATAATTTATAAATATTAAAAAAAGCTATAAAACATTATTTTATTGCATTTTTTTTACGATTCAAGGCATTTTCAAGGATTTTCTGAAAAACTATTTTTTTTAAATAAAATATTCCTATGAATAAGCCTCCACAAAAAAAATCAGTTTTGTCAGAAAAGAACTCAAACCGCTCTAAAACGTCGAAATATGCAATAAAATACGATTTTAGCACATTTTTTAATTTTTTAATGTTTCATGTATTTTTTGAAAAATAATATGAAATATTGTATAATAACATTGATTTTATTATATTTTTAAAGGTATTTTTTAGAAATATATAAATAATTTATAAATAAAACGTTATTTTATTGAATTTTTTGACGATTCAAGGCATTTTCAAGGATTTTCTGAAAAAACTATTTTATTAGATAAAATATACCCATGAGTAATCCTCCAAAAAAACCATAAGATTTCGCTTACTTTTCCCATAAATTTCAATTGCAGTAGAAATTCTATTTAAGAGTTTGAAAATCTAAGTATTTTAGCTTAAAAATGAGTTTTGTCAGAAAAGCACTCAAACCGCTCTAAAACGTCGAAATATGCAATAAAATACCATTTTAGAACATTTTTCTTAGATTTTAATGTTTCATGTATCTTTTGCAAAATAATATGAAATATTCTATATAAATATTGATTTTTACAGATTTTTAATGGGATTTTTTAAAAATATGTAAATAATTTATAAATATTCAAAAATACTGTAAAACGTTATTTTATTGCATTTTTTGACGATTCAAGGCATTTTCAAGGATTTTCTGAAAAACTATTTTTTAGATAAAATATACGTATGAGTAAGCCTCCACAAAAAAAAAATCATAACATTTCGTTTACTTTTCCCATAAATTTCAATTGCAGTAGAAATTGTATTTAAAAGTTTGAAAATCTAAGTATTTTAGCTAAAAAATGAGTTTCGTCAGAAAGCACTCAAACCGCTCTAAAACGTCGAAATATGCAATAAAATATCATTTTTGCACATTTTTCTGAGATTTTAATGTTTCATGTATTTTTTTGAAAATAATATGAAATATTCTATAATAATATTGATTTTTACAGATTTTTAATGAGACTTTAAAAATATGTAAATAATTTATAAATATTCAAAAATATTATGAAACGGTATTTTATTAAATTTTTTGACGATTCAAGGCATTTTCAAGGATTTTCTGGAAAACTATTTTTTTAGATAAAATATACCCCTGAGTAAGCCTCCACAAAAAAATCATAAATTTCAATTGCAGTAGAAATTCTATTTAAAAGTTTGAAAATCTAAGTATTTTAGCTAAAAAATGAGTTTCGTCAGAAAGCACACCACCGCTCTAAAACGTCGAAATATGCAATAAAATATCATTTGCACATTGAAATTTATGAAAGTAAGCGAAATTTTATGTTTTTTGTGTGGAGGATTACTCATGGGTATATTTTATCTAAAAAATAGTTTTCAGAAAATCCTTGAAAATGCCTTGAATCGTCAAAAATTTAATAAAATAACGTTTCATAGTATTTTTGAATATTTATAAATTATTTACATATTTTTAAAAAGTCCCATTAAAAATCTGTAAAATCAATATTATTATAGAATATTTCATATTATTTTCAAAAATACATGAAACATTAAAACTCAGAAAATGTGCAAAATTATATTTTATTGCATATTTCGACGTTTTGAGCGGTTTGAGTGCTTTCTGACGAAACTCATTTTTAGCTAAAATACTTAGATTTTCAAACTTTTAAATAGAATTTTACTGCAATTGAAATTTATGGAAAAGTAGGAAATTTTCTGATTTTTTGTGGAGGCTTACTCAGGGTATATTTTTTCTAAAAATAGTTTTCAGAAAATCCTGAAAATGCCTTGAAACGTGAAAAATTTAAAAAAAACGTTTTATAGTATTTTTGAATATTTATAAATTATTTACATATTTTTAAAAAATCAAATTAAAAATCTGTATAAATCAATATTATTATAGAATATATAATATTATTTTGCAAAAATTACATGAAACATTAAAATCTAAGAAAAATGTGCTAAAATGGTATTTTATTGCATATTTCGACGTTTTAGAGCGGTTTGAGTGCTTTTCTGACAAAACTCATTTTTTAGCTAAAATACTTAGATTATGAAACTTTTAAATAGAATTTGTACTGCAATTTAAATTTATGGGAAATGTAAGCGAAATTTTATGATTTTTTTGTAGAGGCTTACTCAGGGGTATATTTTATCTAAAAAAATAGTTTTTTCATAAAATCCTTGAAAATGCCTTGAATCGTCAAAAAATTTAATAAAATAACGTTTTATAGTATTTTTGAATATTTATAAATTATTTACATATTTTTGGAAAAATAATATGAAATATTGTATAATAACATTGATTTTATTAGATTTTTAAAGGTATTTTTTAGAAATATATAAATAATTTATAAATATTAAAAAATGCTATAAAACGTTATTTTATTGAATTTTTTGACGATTCAAGGCATTTTCAAGAATTTTCTGTAAAAACTATTTTTTTAGATAAAATATACCCATGAGTAATCCTCCACAAAAAAAACAACATAAAATTTCGCTTACTTTTCCCATAAATTTCAATTGCAGTAGAAATTCTATTTAAGAGTTTGAAAATCTAAGTATTTTAGTTAAAAAATGAGTTTTGTCAGAAAGCACTCAAACCGCTCTAAAACGTCGAAATATGCAATAAAATATCATTTTTGCACATTTTTCTGAGATTTTAATGTTTCATGTATTTTTTTGAAAATAATATGAAATATTCTATAATAATATTGATTTTTACAGATTTTAATGGGACTTTTTAAAAATATGTAAATAATTTATAAATATTCAAAAATACTATGAAACGTTATTTTATTAAATTTTTTGACGATTCAAGGCATTTTCAAGGATTTTCTGAAAAACTATTTTTTTAGATAAAATATACCCATGAGTAATCCTCCACAAAAAAAACATAAAATTTCGCTTACTTTTCCCATAAATTTCAATTGCAGTAGAAATTCTATTTAAAAGTTTGAAAATCTAAGAATTTTAGCTAAAAAATGAGTTTTGTCAGAAAAGCTCTCAAACCGCTCTAAAACGTCGAAATATGCAATAAAATACCATTTTAGCACATTTTTCTTAGATTTTAATGTTTGATGTATTTTTTGAAAAATAATATGAAATATTCTATAATAATATTGATTTTTATATATTTTTAATGGGATTTTTAAAAATATGTCAATAATTTATAAATATTCAAAAATACTATAAAACGTTATTTTATTGCATTTTTTTACGATTCAAGGCATTTTCAAGGATTTTCTGAAAACTATTTTTTTAAATAAAATATACCCATGAGTAATCCTCCACAAAAAAAAAAAAAAATTCGATTACTTTTCCCATAAATTTCAATTGCAGTAGAAATTCTATTTAAAAGTTTGAAAATCTAAGTATTTTAGCTAAAAAATGAGTTTTGTCAGAAAAGCACTCAAACCGCTCTAAAACGTCGAAATATGCAATAAAATACCATTTTTGCACATTTTTCTGAGATTTTAATGTTTCATGTATTTTTTGCAAAATAATATGAAATATTCTATAAAATATTGATTTTTACAGATTTTTAATGGGATTTTTTTAAAATATGTAAATAATTTATAAATATTCAAAAATACTATAAAACGTTATTTTATTAAATTTTTTGACGATTCAAGGCATTTTCAACGATTTTCTGAAAAAAATATTTTTTTAAATAAAATATACCCCTGAGTAAGCCTCCACAAAAAAAATCATAAAACTTCGCTTACTTTTCCCATAAATTTCAATTGCATTAGAAATTCTATTTAAAAGTTTCATAATCTAAGTATTTTAGCTAAAAAATGAGTTTTGTCAGAAAAGAACTCAAACCGCTCTAAAACGTCGAAATATGCAATAAAATACCATTTTGCACATTTTTCTTAGATTTTAATGTTTCATGTATTTTTGTAAAATAATATGAAATATTCTATTATAATATTGATTTTTATAGATTTTTATAGGATTTTTAAAATATGTAAATAATTTACAAATATTCAAAATGCTATAAAACGTTATTTTATTGCATTTTTGACGATTCAAGGCATTTTCAAGGACTTTCTGAAAAATATTCTTTTAGATAAAATATACCCTGAGTAAGCCTCCACGAAAAAATCATAAAATTTCGCTCAATTTTCCATAAATTTCAATTGCAGTAGAAATTCTATTTAAAAGTTTAAATCTAAGTATTTTAGCTAAAAATGAGTTTTGTCAGAAAAGCACTCAAACCGCTCTAAAACGTCGAAATATGCGATAAAATACCATTTTAGGACATTTTCTTAGATTTTAATGTTTCATGTATTTTGAAATATATAAATATTTAATAATATTGATTTTTATAGATTTAGGTTTTAAATATGCTCCACAAAAAAAAATCATAAAATTTGCTTAATTTTTCCATAAATTTCTAATTGCAGTAGAAATTCTATTTAAAAGTTTGAATAATCTAAGATTTAACTAAAAATGAGTTTTGTCAGAAAAGCCTCAAACGCTCTAAAACGTCGAAATATGCAATAAAATACCATTTTAGCACATTTTTCTTAGATTTTAATGTTTCATGTATTTTTGAAAAATAATATGAAATATTCTATAATAATATTGATTTTTATAGATTTTTAATGGATTTTTTTAAAAATATGTAAATAATTTATAAATATTCAAAAATGCTATAAAACGTTATTTTATTGCATTTTTTGACGATTCAAGGCATTTTCAAGGATTTTCTGAAAACTATTTTTTTAGATAAAATAACCTATGATAAGCCTCACAAAAAAAATCATAAATTTTCGCTTACTTTTCCCATAAATTTCAATTGCAGTAGAAATTCTATTTAAAATTTGATAATCTAAGTATTTTAGCTAAAAAATGAGTTTTGTCAGAAAGCACTCAAACCGCTCTAAAACGTCGAAATATGCAATAAAATACTATTTTAGCACATTTTTCTAAATTTTTAATGTTTCATGTATTTTTAAAATAATATAAATATTTATAATAAATTGATTTTTAGATTTTTAAAGGTATTTTTAAATATTAAATATTTATAAATATTCAAAATCTAAAAACGTTATTTTATTGCATTTTTGACGATTCAAGGCATTTCAAGGATTTTCTGAAAACTATTTTTAGATAAAATATACCTGAGTAGCCTCCACAAAAAAATCATAAATTTTACTTTTCCATAAATTTCAATTGCAGTAGAAATTTATTTAAAAGTTTAAATCAAGATTTTAGCTAAAAATGAGTTTTCAGAAAAGCCTCAAACCTCTAAAACGTCAAATATGAATAAAATACATTTTAGCAATTTTTCTAATTTATTTTCATGATTTTTGAAAAATAATAGAAATATATAATAAATTGATTTTTAGATTTTAAGGATTTTTAAAATATTAAATAATTTATAATATTAAAAATGCTAAAACGTATTTTATTTTTGACGATCAAGGCATTTCAAGTTTTCTGAAAACTATTTTTTGATAAAATATACCTGAGTAAGCCTCCCAAAAAAATCATAAATTCTTACTTTCCAAATTCAATTGCAGTAAATTTATTTAAGTTTGATAATCTAAGTATTTTAGTAAAAATGAGTTTTGTCAGAAACTCAAACCGCTCTAAACGTCGAAATATGAATAAAATACATTTTGCATTTTAGTTTTAATGTTTCATGTATTTTTTTTTTTTTTTTTTTTTTTTTTTTTTTTTTTTTTTTTTTTTTTTTTTTTTTTTTTTTTTTTTTTTTTTTTTTTTTTTTTTTTTTTTTTTTTTTTTTTTTTTTTTTTTTTTTTTTTTTTTTTTTTTTTTTTTTTTTTTTTTTTTTTTTTTTTTTTTTTTTTTTTTTTTTTTTTTTTTTTTTTTTTTTTTTTTTTTTTTTTTTTTTTTTTTTTTTTTTTTTTTTTTTTTTTTTTTTTTTTTTTTTTTTTTTTTTTTTTTTTTTTTTTTTTTTTTTTTTTTTTTTTTTTTTTTTTTTTTTTTTTTTTTTTTTTTTTTTTTTTTTTTTTTTTTTTTTTTTTTTTTTTTTTTTTTTTTTTTTTTTTTTTTTTGCAGTAGAAATTCTATTTAAAAGTTTGATAATCTAAGTATTTTAGTTAAAAATGAGTTTTGTCAGAAAGCACTCAAACGCTCTAAAATGTCGAAATATGCAATAAAATACATTTTAGCACATTTTTCTAGATTTTAATGTTTCATGTATTTTTTTAAAAATAATATGAAATATTCTATAATAATATTGATTTTATAGATTTTTAATGGATTTTTAAAAATATGTAAATAATTTATAAATATTCAAAAATGACTATAAAACGTTATTTTATTGCATTTTTTGACGATTCAAGGCATTTTCAAGGATTTTCTAAAAACTATTTTTTAGATAAAATATACCTAT
>WNWK01054892.1:0-11421 GCA_009830355.1 Cherax destructor
TGGAAAACGTGAGGAAATTAAAATTTCATCGGAGTATAAAACAAATTCCAACCACACAATAGAGCGAAAAACTAATGTCAAAGACCTGGGAGTGATCATGTCAAAGGATCTCACCTTCAAGGACCATAACACTGTAGCAATCGCATCTGCAAGAAAAATGACAGGATGGATAATGAGAACCTTCAAAACCAGGGATGCCAAGCCCATGATGACACTTTTTCAGGTCGCTTGTTCTATCCAGGCTGGAATACTGCTGCACACTAACTGCACCTTTCAAGGCAGGTGAAATTGCTGACATAGAAAATGTGCAGAGAACCTTCACGGCACACAACTGCGATAAATCACCTCAATTACTGGGAACACTTGAAGTTCCTAACCTGTACTTCCTAGAACGCAGGCGGGAGAGATACATAATTATATACACTTGGAAAATCCTAGAGGGACTAGTACCATACTTGCACATGAGAGTCACTCCCTACGAAAGCAAAAGACTCAGCAGACGATGCAACATCCCCCAATGAAAAGCAGGGGTGCCACTAGCACGTTGAGAGACAACACAATAAGTGTCAGGGGCCCAAGACTGTTCAACTGCCTCCCATCGTACATAAGGGGGATTACCAATAGACCCCTGGCTGTCTTCAAGCACAGGCACTGGACAGGCACCTAAAGTCGGTACCTGACTAGCCAGGCTGTGGTTCGTGCGTTGGACTGCGTGCGGCCAGCAGTAACAGCCTGGTTGATCAGGCCCTGATCCACCATGAGGCCTGGTCACAGACCGGGCTGCGGGGGCGTTGACCCCCGGAACTCTCTCCAGGTAAACTCCATGCACTCAGCCCCAGGCCCATACTCGTGGAGCTCTTTGTTCATTAAGAACTGCAAGAAACCCGTCTCAAGGGCCCTAAGTATGCTATGGAGAAGGAGCATAGACACTGGCGAGATTCCACAGTCACTGAAAACAACGGATATAGCCCCACTCCATAAAGGGGGCAGCAAAGCAATAGCTAAGAATTATAGACCAATAGCTTTAACGTCCCACATCATAAAAATCTTTGAAAGAGTTCTAAGAAGCAAGATTGCAAACCACTTGGACTCTCAAAAATTGCACAATCCAGAGCAACATGGGTTCAGAGCAGATCGCTCCTGCCTCTCGCAACTATTGGACCACTATATGGTATTAGATGCACTGGAAAACAAACAGAATGCAGATGTAGTATTAACGGATTTTGCAAAAGCCTTTGACAAGTGCGATCATGGTATAATAGCACACAAAATGAGTGCTAAAGGGATAACTGGCAAAGTAGGCAGATGGATCTTCAACTTTCTAACCAATCGAACACAAAGAGTAGTGGTAAACAGAGTTAAATCGGAAGCTGCCATAGTGAAGAGCTCTGTCCCACAAGGCACAGTACTCGCACCTATCCTGTTCCTCATTCTCATATCAGACCATAGCACTGTAATAATAATAATAATAGTTTATTTAGACATGGTACAATGATACATAGTTAGGTAGACATGATATAATGATACATAGGTATAAATGAGATGTACATGGCAAAAGCCCCTAATAATGCTGTGCATTGCGGGCATTATCATCCTTTGCAGACGATACTGTTTAGCGCTTCTATTTGATTATAATAATAATAATGCAGACGATACTAGGATCTGCACGAGTGTCATCCATTGAGGACACGGCAAATCTCCAAGAAGATATAAACCAAGTTTTCCAATGGGCAACAGAGAACAATATGATGTTCAATGAAGACAAATTCTAACTACTCCGTTATGGAAAACTGGAGGAAATAATAGCTAGGACTGAGTATATTACAAACTCCAATCACACAATAGAGCGGAAAAGCAATGTGAAGGACCTGGGAGTGGTAATGTCCGAAGATCTCACCTTCAAGGATCACAACAATGCCACTATTACATCTGCGAGGAAACTGATAAGATGGATAATGAGAACATTCAAGACAAGAGATGCCAAGCCAATGATGATCCTTTTTAAATCACTTGTTCTCTCTAGGCTGGAATATTGTTGTACATTAACATCCCCATTCAAGGCAGGTGAAATTGTAGATCTTGAGATGTACAGATCTACACCTGGAAGATTCTGGAGTTACCGGTCCCTAACTTGCACACACAAATCACTCCCTACGAAAGCAAAAGACTTGGCAGGCGATGTAACATACCCCAGTGAAAAGTAGGGGCGCCACTGGTACACTAAGAGAAAACACAACAAGTGTCTGGGGCCCAAGACTGTTCAACAGCCTCCCACCAGCCATAAGGGAAATTACCAATAGACCCCTGGTTGTCTTCAAGAGGGAGCTGGACAGATACCTAAAGTCGGTGCCAGATCAGCCGGGCTGTGGTTCGTACGTTGGACTATGTGCGGCCAGCAGTAACAGCCTCGTTGATCAGGCCCTGATCAACCAGGAGGCCTGATCATGGACCTGGCCAGAATGCCCTCCAGGTAGACTCCAGGTAAAGATAACCCCAGGAGGCAGCTCGGATGAAAATTCTCGCGTGCACACACACACAACAAATTCAGTTTAAGCCAGTAAATAGTGGAGCCAACAAGACTGGAAAATACAGTTGACCTTATCTTTACTAATAACGATGATCTGGTATGAAATATAACAGCATCGAAGACAGATATGAGCAGAACTCCCGACCAGCAAATGAGATCACTTATGAGGGTGCCTTCACCAAATTCAACTTCAATGACAGTGGTCTGGTGGCTAGAGCTCTCGCTTCACACACGGAGGGCCCGGGTTCGATTCGCAGCGGGTGGAAACATTTTGACGTGTTTCCTTACACCTGTTGTCATGTTCACCTAGCAGCAAATAGGTACCTGGGTTGTTAGTCGACTGGTGTGGGTCGCATCCTAAGGGACAAGATTAAGGACCCCAATGGAAATAATACAGACAGTCCTCGATGACGCACTGACTTTCTTGGGTTATTCTGGGTGGCTAACCTTCCGGGGTTAAAAATCCGAAGAAATCTTATTTTATCTAAATTAAACAAGCTGGGAAAAATATCCTAAACGTGGATCCAAACCTTTGCCTAGAAAGAATTAACCCTGTGGCACTTGAGGTATATTCAAGGCACATTCCCCTAAGAAAATAAAGATGTAAGCTAGAAAGAGAGACGCCCATTACAGGCGAAGGAAAAGAATCACAGAGCTGCTCAAAGGAGCCAGTTTATCTGAAATACGGAAGATGACACTGGCTAGAGAAATAAAAAAACATCACACTTAAGCTTAAGGAATCATACAGGAACTAAGAAACACAGGAAGAACTTTAAAACAATAATAAAATTGAAAAAAAAAATACTTTAATGCCAAATCTTGGGAGAAAACCACATCCAGTATTGGGCCTCTGCTTAGACGAGATGGTAGAGATAGTGAGATACTGAAGTCCCAATATGACTCAGCATTTAGTGAACCATTAATCAGACTGAGGGTCGACAATCTAAATAATTTTTTTATGACCATGTGAAGGAAAAGCCGTTGAAATGGCGTTATGGTTGTTCAGATCCCTAGGAACCGTTAGTGTGTCGCCGCCCGCACTGCCATCTAGCGGGCCACTACAAAACATCAGATTTCCTTGGGTCTGAGTTTCTACTCCTGGTAATATTAACCTTACCTAGTGTGGGTTGAAGTTCGGAGAACCACTTTACCTCCACTCTTCTCCTATCAGCTCTGCTGCTGGCTTGGTCATCCACAGTAGACGCTAGATTTATTGGAGCCAGAACCCAATTGCGACTCATCTCTTTGATATCTGGAGTGAGATACTACGAACCAGTAATGACAGGATTTCCTGAACATCGGACTAACACCGTCTACCCAGGATAACCAACAACAATTCTTCTAAACATCCAAGATCTCATGGACATTGAAGATTCTCCTGTCATAAGATCACATTTGAACCAATGGCGGCCAGTTTCTTTTTATTTTAATTAAAATACTTATTATTCCTCTAAGTTATTCATTATTTATTTTTCCAAACTTCTGTTCAGGCGGAAGACATTAACCCTGACAGACCAAAACACAAAATTTGGTTAATTTAAGAATTTCTGATATAATCATAACACCACAGATGAAATTGCTGACCTAGAAAATGTACAGAGAACCTTCACGGCACACTTAACTGCCCCCTTCAAGGCACGCAAAATTGTTGACCTGGATAAGTTGAAGGCTCCATTGTTAGCACTAGTAACGAAGACAGACACGAGACAGGAACACACCCACCAATGGGGAACACAGTCACAAAAAAACAGGGCAAACGGAAACCAGGCCTATGTGAATATTATGCACTTGGTATCTGCAGGCATGGAAAATCTGGGAAATCAGATGGGACATGCAATTATGATCACCCCAGAAAATGCCGTTCCCATATGAAAACAGGCAAATGCAACCTCCCGTCCTGTAAGTTTTTCCACCCTGAAATGTGCCACACATCAATTCAGGAAAGACAGTGCTATAACTTATATTGCCAGGCATACCACCTAAAGGGTACGAGGCGACACAGAACATCCATACCATGGCAAAATCTGGGTAGCCACAGCCACTCCGGAGAGAGGTTTTTTAGTGCCAGGAAGGAAAAAAAGCTGGCAGGAAATGACAGAAATTGTACACCAACTGCAATCATTTCTGGAGTGGAATCACAGTCAGTGGCCTCCACTCCATTACAACAGATATTAAAGCCAGGAAAAAAAGATCCCCCCCCATACCACCAATCCAACTACATTCATCTTTGCTAATATACAGGGTCTAAAGCCAGCAACAAACAACAAGGTACCTTACATTCGTGGACTACTTACAGAGTCAAATGCTATGTTAGCGGCTTTCACAGAGACCCACATAAGAGATCACTTGGACAATGAAATATGGATCCCGGGCTACAACCTATACAGGTGTGACAGAGTGAACAGGCAAAAAGGGGGGGTTGGCCTGTATATCACAGAGTCACTTATATGTTCAGAACTACTAAATGCCTCAAATGATGTAGTTGAAGTACTAGCAATAAAGGTCGAGAATCAAAACCTGGTCATCGTGGTTGTCTACAAGCCCCCGGATGCAACGTCCCAACAATTCCAGGAACAGCTTCTGAAAATTGACCACTGGAAAATCTTCCAGCTCCTGCCCCCAACATCTTGCTACTGGGGGATTTAAACCTCAGGCACCTAAAATGGAGGAACATTGCAAACAATGTGGTAGCAGAGATAACACCAGGAGGCAGCTCAGATGAAAATTCACACATGCATGAACTTTTAAATCTCTGCACCAAGTTCACCTTAAACCAGCAAATAGTAGAGCCCACAAGATTAGAGAATACGCTGAACCTCATCTTCACCAACAATGATGATCTGATACGAAATGTCATCATATCAAAAACAATATACTCGCTACCGTTATTTTTCAGAGAGCGCAAATCTCAGAGCAAAATATATATGTTGTGCGTTTGCTATTTGATTCTTAAATAACGTTATCAAGAGTTAAAAAGCAATAAGGTTAAGAAAATCTAGGAAGTTTTTTAAATAAAAAGAATTTATGATTCCTGACATTTAGTTTCAGTCTCGCATTTGATGGTTATTAGTACATTTAGAATTTTACATGAAGATTCCGTGGAGGTGAGGACCAACTGCGACAGAGGGCGCCACCCAAAATAAGTGAAGACATTATAAGATACGGTGCACCGTGGCCTAGTGGCTAAAGCTCTCGCTTCACGCGGCGAGGGTTTGGGTTCGACTCCCATCGAGTCGAGAAACACTGGGCGTGTTTCTTTACACCGGTTGTCTATGTTCCCCATCAGTATTATTATTATAATCAAATAGAATCCCCATCAGTAAAATGGGTACCTGGGAGTTAGTCGACTGATGTGATTCGCATCCTGGGTCACTGACCTAATTTGCCCGAAATGCTCAGCATAACAAGCGGCTTTCTATATAGTAGTATATCATTGATGTTAGCTAGGCCTGTATACCCTGTACATGTACTTGTAGAAATAAAGATATTATAAGATGACAAGTAGAGTTTAAGTGACGCAGCTCAGGAGTGCTAGGTTACTTACAAGAGATGCTAAACAAGATACAGGAGCAGCAGTCGGAATTATGATTGGCAGATTTTACTCATCCTGTTAGAAATATGACTAACGAAAAAAATCCACCTTTGTTAAACACTTGTGCAGGTGGTATGATGTACAGCACGGAGCCTCGCACTCATACATTGTGACTAAACACTTGTGCAGGTGGTATGATGTACAGCACGGAGCCTCGCACTCATACATTGTGACTAAACACTTGTGCAGGTGGTATGATGTACAGCACGAAGCCTCGCACTCATACATTGTGACTAAACACTTGTGCAGGTGGTATGATGTACAGCACGGAGCCTCGCACTCATACATTGTGACTAAACACTTGTGCAGGTGGTATGATGTACAGCACGGAGCCTCGCACTCATACATTGTGACTAAACACTTGTGCAGGTGGTATGATGTACAGCACGGAGCCTCGCACTCATACATTGTGACTAAACACTTGTGCAGGTGGTATGATGTACAGCACGAAGCCTCGCACTCATACATTGTGACTAAACACTTGTGCAGGTGGTATGATGTACAGCACGGAGCCTCGCACTCATACATTGTGACTAACTACAGTGATCATAAGTATCTGCAGAATGTGTACCCCAGTGCACAAAATCCCTAGAAATAAATGGAAACTAGATACCCTAAGCATAAATACAGGCGAATGGGATCCTGACGATAAACTAGTAAGAGAAAATTACTTCTAAGTGGTGAAATAGGAAGATTATTATGGGGAGCGTTAAACCCGTAGGATTATACAGTGCATGTGGGGGGGGGGATTGAAGGTATTCAGGCTCAATTCAGGAAACTGGAGCACAGATTCAATTCCCTAGATCAAGAGCCCCTCACCAGCGTCAAGGAGCCTCCCTTGAGGGGTGTGAAATAGGAAGAGGGTCAGCAATGGGTAAGGTTGACTTAGTATCTTAAGCAGCATTGATCTACCTACCAATTAGACGACGACTCTGGCTAGATGAATAAACATACTTACACTTAATGAACACGAGTTATTAAATACAATAATAAATTATAAAAGAACAATGTCTGAGTAACTTTAGTGAAGTGTTTCCCCCCTTCCAAACCGCCTCCCCCCTTCACCGCAACCCCTTTCCAAACCGCCTCCTCCCCTTCACCGCAACCCCTTTCCAAACCGCCTCCTCCCCTTCACCACAACCCCTTCCAAACCGCCTCCCTCCTTCCACCCCTTTCCCACCCCCTTCCCCACCACCTTCCTTCCACACTCCCCTTCCCCACCACCTTCCTTCCCCACCACCTTCCTTCCCCACCACCTTCCTTCCCCACCACCTTCCTTCCCACCACCTTCCTTCCCCACCACCTTCCTTCCCACCACCTTCCTTCCCCACCACCTTCCTTCCACACTCCCCTTCCCCACCACCTTCCTTCCACACTCCCCTTCCCCACCACCTTCCTTCCACACTCCCCTTCCCCACCACCTTCCTTCCACACTCCCCTTCCCCACCACCTTCCTTCCACACTCCCCTTCCCCACCACCTTCCTTCCACACTCCCCTTCCCCACCACCTCGACACTTAAAACATTTACATAATTATGTTTGCTCAATGCCTCACTTGTGCCTACATGACTCACGAAATCAAAGTAACATGAGAGCACACAACAGAAACGGTGGGGGTTTGATCCCCGAGCCTGGCCTAGGGATGCAGCAAGTGTTTCGGTGCAGCGTATTTCTCACCAACAGTCAGCTGACGTCATCGTTCATTCAGAACAAGTAACAACAAGTTAAAAATGACTAAAGTTAAACACTTAAAACACATATAATCCACTAAAAGACATAGACCAGAGGAGAGCCAACTCACGTGTCAGGAGAGTGGAGGTGTAGTGGCCAGGGCGCCACGTAAGGTTGGAAAGTGAAGAAGAAAAATTTAAACTACCACGTCAGCAGGCCAATCATTCCAATGAGGTTAGGAACCTCAATCATAGATGGCGCAGACTTCTCAGTTCCACCAAACTAATAATGAAAATAAATATGCTAATAATAATACTAATACTAATAATAATGTGTCTAGCTGACATCAATGACATACTACTATATAGAAAGCCACTTGTTATGCAGAGCATTTCGGGCAAATTAGGTCAGTTTTGTCCCAGGATGCGAAACACACCAGTCCACTAACACCCAGGTACCCATTTTACTGATGGGTGAACATAGACAACCGGTGTAAAGAAACACGCCCAATGTTTCTATCCTCGCCGGGAATCGAACCCTCACTGTGTGAAGTGATAGATTTTGCCACCAGGCCAAGGGGCTAAATCTAACAACCACATATTCACGTGTATGCACAGTATCAGATAAAAGAGCTTTTTTTTTTCCCCTCAAACAGAAGATCACAAGGTTAGTGTCTTCAGCAGTGAGTAAGGTACCGTCTCTTGAAGCCTCGTCATCTGGAATTGAGTAAATCCTACGTTGAAGACAATTTCTCAAAGAAGGCAGCCAGGCTGTGGTTCATACCTTGAATTGCGTGCGGCCGGCAGTAACAGCCTAGCTGATCAGGCCCAGTCCACGGGGATGTTGACCCCCGGGACACCCTCCAGGTATACTCCAGGTGGCCACTTCCACAGGTCGTCCATCACCGCTACTGGAGGAGAAGACTGGGCAGTACGCTTGGGAAGTACTCATAGACATTTCTAGTTTCATGTGAGATGTGTCCAGGCTGGATATTGTAGTAACACGCAGCGGGAGGTCACTTGCTGACCACTGTGTAAAGTGTGGAGAACAAAAAGGCTGGAACAATACACAACCCGCACACACGAGAGAGTGACTAGGAAACGTCGTTTTAAGTCTCTCTCTCCTTTTTTGCTGGTTATTTGTGTAATGTGTGGTGTTGAGTGACTCTCGAAATCGTAATAATACGACTGCTAACAAGTCACGGAACGGGTGGGACTTAAACCCGTCGACCTTGGGACAACAATAACTTCTCCAGGTTGAGGGCCTGACCACCTCAAACTATTTCGCCAAGGCTGAGGTCCTTGATTTCGATTCCTCTCCCATTACTATCTGGGTTCTGTTTGTTAGGAAATTAAATATCCATCTGTCCACCTTCCCAGTTATTCTTTCTGCACACATTATGCGTGCAAATACCCACCTGTTTACACTTGTCAAAGGCATTTTGCTAGTCTTCAAGTGCATCCAAGATCGTCATAATGGACCAGCAGTAACGAGAGGCAGGATCGAGTGGTTCTGAACCCATGTTGACCTGGCTTGTGGAGTTGCTGCGGTTTCATGTGACTGGCGATGTTGCTTCTTAAAACCTTCTGGAAAAATCTTTATGTGGGACATTAGGACTATCATTATTATAATCAAAACTAAGCGCTATACCACCAGGGTCATACTGTGCTGGTTAGGGTTATTAGTCTATATATATATATATTTTTTGCACTTGCTTTACTACCCTCTAGAAGAATAAAAGGGACACGATACCTTGACTGGTACAATTCGCAGATACACTGGACATAAGAGAACGAAACGTGTGACGACGTTTCGCTCTGACTTGGATCATTAACTGGACACACAAGTGTGAAGGCAAGGGAACCAGTATATGAGAGGGGGGCGGGGCCGGGAGTAGTAGAACCAGAGGAGTAAAAAAAATGGTAGACGCAGTGGTGGTAGTAGTGGTAGCAGTAGTGGTGGTAGTAGTAGTAGTGGTAGTAGTAGTGGTAGTAGTGGTGGTAGTAGTAGGCAGGTGAGGGACTGACCTCCAAGGTGAATTCAAGTTACAAGAAAAATTTACTTGGAGCCCCCCCCCCCTCCCTTCACTCTTGATTGATTGACTTTTCCACTGAGAACGGGGGAGGGGAGGTGAAGGGTGGGAGGAGGAAGGGGTCCCCTTCACTCACACCTAATATTCTAACACAAGATGTATGGTTGTGTGTGTGATGGACGTAGAATAAAAGTGACGTACTTGGTGCGCGCCGTGACTAAGAATTCTTGTTGGGAGGTGAATTGGGTTTGAAGCATATCGACTACGCGAGAATCATTAAGACTGCAGTTAACCTCAGTCCAACACAGAGAAGAATTGTTGAAGGTGAGTTTGAGGTAATCAATCCATCAATCTTGAAAAGAATATACTCGGAGGACCTTATATACTGCAGGCAGGTGAGGTGAAGCAGTTGTAGGCGGTGTCACCTTGGACAACTCCACAGGTGGAAGTAGGTCATGACTATAAGTTAGACAAGCGTAGAATTCCTTGTATCAAGATACCAAGATGTTGCTGTGTCTGACAGGAATGTAGATAAATGGTTTGGACAACCGACAAGCTGATGTAACAGACACTTGTGTAACAGTTGGGTATCTTTACTGTGGAAGTGTTTCGCCAGCCAGTGGTTTCCTCAGTCCAAATCAGAGAATAATGGTGGAAGATGGGGAGATGTTTGAGGTAATCAGTCCCTCATCCTGGAGTCGACGTGTTCAGTCTATTACTCTTAATAAAAGTACAAATGGAAGAAGGTCATGTGAGGCAGCCAAGGCTCCCAAGATGTTACAGAGGGACTGATAACCTCAAACTCCACAAGTGTCTAATTGATCAACTTGTCGGTTTTCTGAACCATTTATATAACAATTCCTTGTTGTTGTGCCTCACTTGAAGTCTGTTATATATAACTTAAGTCAGATGCAAGGTCATAATAATTTACATGTGTGTTAATCATATCATTATAACATTGGTTCGGTTAGATCTGTTTTATTCATTGTTTACGATACAGAATAATTCTTCTCAGATCATATTCCTTCATAGTTCAGGGAACATCTCTGTCAGCATTGACAGCTTGTCTGTCTGTCTGTGAGACTCACAGTCTGTGTACACACGCAAGTCACATAAAAAACAATGAGTATCATGACCAAATGAACTCTGTACTGAGTATTCCTTGAATACACCATTTCCATTAATATATCAACTAATTGTTAAATTCTTAAATATTTTGAACTAACTCAATTTTGTAAACCTAGTTAATCACTACAATTACCTAACCTTAATACCAGTATAATTATTGTGTCACTATAGAGTAAGATCTAGTATAAGACTGCCTGAAATGCCTAGGCATACCTAGGCATACTATTGGCCTTCTTGTAATAAGTATTTCATAAAATGTACAAATAACGTAAAATATGTAAACCCCACTTTGTAATATTATCAGAAATAAAGTTGAATTGAATTTTTTTTTTTATATTTTATTAGAAACACATATATACATAACAATCCAATAAATGCCCAAAAATAATCAGGCTCATATAAACAAAAACAAGCAAACAGAACAGGAATAAACACATCAGTCTATATATCCTATAATAAGAACCCGTGCCA
>WNWK01054893.1:0-11420 GCA_009830355.1 Cherax destructor
AACCTAAACCTACAGTTTAGTCGGACTTTATTTTACTATTTTAAATTAATGTCCAATTTATGGGATGTCATGAGTGATTGAGATCATTCAGAAATTGTCTGCGTAGTGAGTACGGTGGAGTCTGCTTATTTCTTCACCTTTGGGAGACAATTTTTTTTTGTTTTAATATATTCTGCCTAATAGGTAAAACTGGATTGAAGAACTCATTTAAAATAAATCCTTTCTAAATTTTTTTCTTATCGGCAGATATATTTTTTTATTAAGGTTAATGTAAAAATTTATAATTTGGCACCAAAAAAAACTTGAAAACTTACCTAACCTTATTATAACAAGCGCAATTTAATTTAGCCCAATCCAACTAAATATATTTTGATAAGTTTCAATAAAACAAACACAATAAATATATTTTTTCAGGTTCAAATGATTTTTGGGGGTTTTGCATATACAAATTTTCGCTTGTCTTATATTGCAAGATGGCGTTCTATTTAACCCAAAATCGCAAGTTCTGCTTATTTTTTATATATATATATATATATATATATATATATATATATATTTTATAAAAACCGATCTCGGGGGAGCTCGACCCCGAACCCCCGGGGGGGTTTTCCGACCGTACCCACTGGTCCCCTTTTTGGGTCCCCCTTTCGTAACGTTATTCCAAGGAGCCACTTTCCCGGAAAGGCTTCAGCTTTTCATCTCATCCCCTTGCATCGCACAACTAAGTTTTTTCAATGCTAGGAATTGCAAAAGGGAGGCGAAAATTACAAACCTTTTCTGGCCCACGGGGTCGAAAGAACCGGACAGGAACGCAGTGCTTTACCGACCTTCCACACTGGTCCCAAAATTTTGGGATCCCGCTTTCGCTAGACGTTATTCCAAGGGAGCTTTCAGGCAGGAAGGCTTACAGCTTTTCATCTCATCCCCGCATGCATCGACACAACTGGATTTTTCAATGCTAGGAATTAAAAGGGAGGCGAAATATTCACAAACACTGATCTCTGGCCCCGGAGACTCGACCCACGAACCTTGTGCAGGAAAGCAGTGCTTTACCGACCACCACACTGGTCCAATACCTTGGCATCCAGCTTTCGCTAGACATTAAGGCAGCCAGCTTTCAGGCAGGAAAGGGTTACAGCTTTTATTTATCCCCTGCATGCATCGACACCTAGAGATTTTTTCAATGCTAGGAATTGCAAAAGCAGGCGAAATTTCACAAACACTGATCTCTGGCCGACGGAACTCGCCCAGAAACCGTGACAGGAACGCAGTGCTTTACCGACCTCCACACTGGTCCAATACCTTGGCATCCCCCTTTCGCTAACGTTATTCCAAGGGGCCAGCTCTTGCGAATTCCTAGCATTGTAAAAACTCTAGTTGTGTCGTGCATGCGGGGATGAGATGAAAACAAGCCTTTGGCCAAGGTGTGGTACGTCTAAAACACTGGTTTTTCCAAAGGTTGGCAGTTGTGGCCGGTAGGTTTTTGGTTTTCCCCGTCTTTGGAACCCACAGTAAAATCTCAAATTTGCGAGATCGGGGTGGTGAAAATTGCCCCTGCCCCAAATCTGCCTTGGAAAACTCTGGTGGATGCCAAGGATTGGAAGTGTGTTCGGCGGAAGCCTGCTTTGTCAGGCGAGGTCGAGTCTCCGTCGGCCAGAGATCAGTGTTTTGAAAATTTCGCCTGCTCTTGCGAATTCAAACAAAAATATATATATATATATATATATATATATATATATATATATATATATATATATATATATATATATATATATATATATGTGTGTGTGTGTACTCACTAATTGTACTCACCCAATTGTGGTTGCAGGGGTCGGACTCAGCTCCTGGCCCCGCCTCTTCCTTTCCCTCTGGGTCTCTGCTCTCCCCGCTCCATGAGCTCTATCATACCTCGTCTTAAAAAAAATTTTTTGGTTCCTGCCTCTACTATTTTTTCTCTAGACTTTCCCCTTCCCGACTACTCTGTGGCTGAAGAAATGCTTCCTAACATCCCCTTTTACTCATCTGAGTCTTCAGCTTCCAGTTGTGTCCCCCTTTTTTCTGTGTTCCCCCTCTGGAACATCCTGTCCTTTTCTACCTTGTACTCACCTAATTGTACTCACCTAATTTGGTTGCAGGGGGCGAGACTCAGCTCCTGGCCCCGCCTCTTCGCTGGGTCTCTGCTCCCTGCTCCATAGCTTTATCATACCTTGTATGTGTGTGTGTGTGTGTGTGTGTGTGTGTGTCGTGTTTTTACAAGCATTATCTAGCAAACGTATTTTTAAGCTGTGGTCACCTTGTGTTCTGAAAACCTTGTGTTCCCGAAAACCTTGTGTTCTGACACCTTGTGTTCTGACACACCTTGTGTTCTGACACACCTTGTTTCTACACACCTTGTGTTCCCAAAAACCTTGTGTTCTGACACACCTTGTGTTCTGACACACCTTGTGTTCCCGACACACCTTGTGTTCCCGAAAATGCCTTTCACACAAAAATTTTAACCCACGTCACCATGGCAAGTTAAGTAAACAAAATCAAAAGTCACCTCCCCCAAAATGACTATGCACAAAGAACTGTAGCCGGTGTTATCTAAAATGAAAATCACCCGACCATCCTTGTTCCTGCTGATTAAAATAAAAAAAAAATACAAATCTCGAATATCTCAGTTTGAAATAAGATATCTTTCAAGCGAGTACACTCCCGATGCATGACAGATACTACGTGGTGGACATATGCATGACAGATACAACGTGGTGGACAGATGCTGACAGATACAACGTGGTGGACAGATGCGCAATCAACTGGGGGACAGATGAAACAGATACAACGTGGTGGACAGATGCATGACAGATACAGCGTGGGGGACAGATGCATGACAGATACAGCGTGGGGGACAGATGCATGCAGTCAGGGTGGGGGACGAGAGTCAGATCTTTATGGTCTTTGCCTCAGCTCTCTAGACATAAGTACTTGGAATTAAGTTATACCTCACTTTAAGAACCTGCTAACATCTGATCTAATACAGATTCTGTAAAATGATAACGGTTCATATGAAAAAAAGAAAAGTAAGAACGTTTTGATATATTGATAAAAGGAAGATCCAAAACCTTCACCTATTTACTGTTTTTAATAAATCAATATCTATAATTTATGAGGTATCTTGGGTGAACGAGATCATCTTTATCAGAAAACATAAGTGTAGTGAGCTTGTAAGATCTGCTGCCAGAAATGCTAAATAATCATGTATCAGTTGGGCTCTTTAAAGAAATTGAAATTGTCATTGTTATTATTAAAATATTTGCGACCCTGTCATCCTCAGAGTTTTTCTGAGTTCCCGACCTTGCCACGTGGAGGCCAGTGGCTCGTTTTAAAAGGTCCAAAACCCCCGTACTGTTTTTATGCTTTCCCCAGGTTCATGTGTCCGGGGTCCATCTGCCCCCAGATATTCTCCTTTCCCCATTTTCCCCAAAGGTCTGCATCATTTTTTTTTTGTTTTTATTTTTTATTTGACACATATTTAAATACATAATAATATTAAAAAACCCAAAAAACCAACATAACACTCCCAAACAGGGGAACCTCACAAACCCTAACTACATACTGCAAAACTTTAACATGACCTTCCTTATCACTCCTTGGGATAACAACCTACTTGTACAAACACTGAAGAACGTTCAATGTAACCCGGCTTATGCATAGACATAATGCCTACTCAGATAAAATTATTCCGAATAAAACACATACAATACAAATTAAACATAAAAAAAAAAAACTTGGAGTACAAGCGTCACGACTTGTAACACTCCCAACAATACATAAACCCCCTACCAACAACCTAGAAACCCACCCTACACACCCCCCCAAGACTGGCCCCATAATACCTAAATATACACCTTGTCCCCCAATAACATAATGTACAAATCAAACTTTATATTCTAACAATGTTAAACATTGCCATTGCCTCTTGATAAAAACGTTCAGCTATTTATCAATAACATGCAAAAATTTTAAATCAATATACAAACTTGAACATGATAACAAAACATCCTAGAATTCTCAATATTAATTTTTACCTTATTAAAAAAAGATCTGCCTATACCCCAACCATAATATGCGTGACACAAACATGACTGTAAACCCAAAGGGCAAAAAAAAAAAAAAAAATTTTACATTATCGTGCGTAAAAACAAAAATGTTTTCTATGACATATAACAAAGTTTTAAAAGTACAAAATCCCAAATGGACAAATTTCCCCACACACACACTATTGATCATTAAACATCGGTTATGAAGGAACACAGGAGACTTAAGAAAAAAATATTCAGAAGGAACACATCACACCTCATACAAACAACCAAACAAAAGGGTGGAACCCTTCGCCTTCCCATACCCCCCCACCCAAAAAACCCAAAAACCAAACCACAACCTAATATCGAAAAACCCAAACCCCCTCCGGAACACACAGCCCCCCCCCCCTCCTACTGTCCCCAGTCCAACTTGTAAAAGTCGACCTCATCCCCCCCCCCAAAACCCCCCATACACACAAACACATACGGCCTACCACCCTAACACAAACCACCCCCCAGTCGCAAAAAAAAAAACCCCTTAACCCCCCCTATAATAACCCACCCACTGTTAGATTCCTGTAAGCCAGACTAAACTTCTCACCCCAGCCACCCCCATACACCAGCCTGTTTCTACACTTCTACATCATTCTTGCACCAGACCCCTGACCCTTTCCTGGGCCCCCACCTCCTGCAACCCCCAAAGACCCACACGAAATCTACCACACAATACATTAGACATCTCCTGGCACCACCACCAATCCCCCGAAGCCCAGGAAAAGGCCTCTCAACACCTGAGCCCCCCCCCCCAGCTTGCGCTCCCCCCCCATCCATTCCCTCACCGGCCCCAAAAGCCTCACAGAAATAAATTGCATGCAGTGCCGTCTCCCCCATACCACACCTCTCACATCTCCGTCCTGTACCAACCCCATATTGTATAACCCCCCCCCTGGAACGCCGTCCCCATAAGAATCTGCTTTTGTTGATCCCTCCCATAAAACCTGGTGCCCAAAAATCCCCCCAAACCCTCCCAATCGTATACGGGGAAAAACCGCCACACCCTCTACTCCCTGACCCCCCTCACCAAAACCCATCATCTGCTTCACCTTCAACTTTTGGGTTCCACTATGACCAATAAATTCCTCAACAAATCTCTACAGTAGTTAATCTCCTTTCCCCTCCACCACTTCTGCCCCCCTGCAATCCCCCACCCACCCCATCCCCCTCCTCTCCCCCAAAACCCCCCTCTCCTCACCAGCCAACGTTTCACTTACAAACCAGCCGCTTCTCAACCATATTAACCCCAAACCTCCTCGCAACCCCTTTCCCTAACCACATCCTTCCCAACCAATGCCTCCCATTTGCCCAGATATACATAAATACGTTCAATTCATTTACATCCACCCTCAACAGATACACACCAACTACATACCAAATCCTACAGACTAACTATTCCCGCTATAACCCTTTGCCTAAAGGTAAGATCACTCGGCCTCCACGCTTGCATACACATCTTCCCCGGTGCACCCCCCTCCCCGAATTCACCTCCCTTGTCTGATCCTGTCTCGCCTTTCCCCATACCACAAATAGTGATGCTATCCACCACCACCCAACCATGGCCCTGACCCAACCCCCCTCCACCCATGATCCACCTCCAACAATTTAGATTTCCCCTATTCACACTCAACCCCTGTTGCCCCAAAAAATATCCGTAAACACCTTCTAACCGTCTCAACCCAACCTCACTTCCCAAGAGCACCTTTGTCACCCCACGTAACCCCAATGCCCTCTACCCCAACCCCTTTCCCCCCTTCCCCCCACGGTCCATTAGTCGATAGAAGGATCTTGTCCCAAGCAAAGAGAATCTGCGACGGGGGGACAACCCCCCACAGCCCCCTGCCCATCCCACCACATACCTCCCCCCCCTGTCAAAAAAAGTCCTTAATCCTCTCTCCCCATGCATGCCCCTTCCCGTATCCCCCTCCCCCCTAGCAATCACCCCCTCAAGCACCCTTTTCATCCTGTTACCCAGTAATTTGGAAAAAAATCTTATAATCAGCATTCATAAGCACCAACGGCCTGTAGTTACTCAACCGGTTCCCCACCTTCTCTTTCTTCACCAATAATCATGCCCTTTCCCCACCCCCTGTCCCATCCTCCCAACCCTCCTCATCTATTCATTACTTCCGTCACACAACCCCTCCACTATCCCAGTTATCCTTGTAGAACTCTTTTTAACCCATCAATACCAGGAGCTTTCACTCTATAACCCCACCGCCTCCCAAACCTCTGTCACTAATGCTCCCCCCCCTCCCTCACATCACTCCTCCAATCTCCTCCGATCCCCCCCATCAGTTCATTACGGCCTCCCCCCGTACACCCACACTGCCCAGATACCTCTGAAACCATTTGTCCCGACACCCCTCTTCCGTTCCCCCAATTTCCATCCCCCCCTCGTAACCGTCCACCCCTCCTCCACCTCCACCCTTTCCATCGTCATTTCTTCCTCGCACTCTACATTTAATCGTGTTTCGAAAGGCCCATCCCCCCACAAAACATCATCAATCCCGCTTGTATCCTACATGCCATAAACCTCTCGTTCTGTTTTCTATCAACCTATTCTTCAATTCCCTTTTCTCCCCCCCTAACCCTCGTCCCCCTCCCCATAACAACTCCGTAATTGGCCTTCACTATATTGTTCATCCCATATCTCCATCTCGCCTCCTCCTTACCCAAATCGATAAAACTTACAATCTCGGGCCCCCCCAACACCCCCCAACCCACCCATCTTCCCCCCGTCGACCCCCTTCCCCTAACCCATCCCCCCAACCCCCCAAACTCCCCCTATTTCCCCCACCCGATAACAGCCTCCCCTTCAATTTCCAGTACCCCCTGTACCACCTGGCCGCACCTGACCAATCTACCTCAGCCAACACCCCCCATGGTCAAAAAACCCCATCCACCTAATCCTCCCCACCACGGACCCTGACACATAAAATTTTATCTAACGTGGCCCCCTAACCTCTCCTTACAAAGGGCCTCCCCGGCTCCCAACCCCCCATCCCCCAACCCCCCACTCCGCAATAAATCTCTCAACTCTCCCCCCCCGCTCCCCTAGGCTCAACATCCCCCCCCGAATCCCCAAATTAAATCCCTCCACAATCACCCCTGGCAAACCCCCAAAAGCATAAATCATTACATCCCTTACAAAGTCCCCCTTTCACCTTCCTGGAATTATCTGCTGGCATGTAAACACCCCGGAAACATACCTCACCCCACCCCACTCTCCCTCTCCCAAAAAAATTCGGCCCCCCACTCTTCCCATGCAAATAATTAAAAACAGATATTACGGCCGCTACCGCCCTCCTCCCCTTAATTTTCCCGGGAACCCGAATACACCTTGTACCCTTTCAACATCAACTCACTCCCCCATCTAAAATTGTGTTCTTGTAAAAAACCACTGCACACCATACCTCCTTAAAGTGCCTTCTACTCACGCCCGTTTAAGCTCATCCGTAACCCATTTACATTTAATGTTAGACCGAAAACTCCAAGTTTTCCCCTTTTCCGCGATGGAGGCTACAAGACCGCCTTTCCTTTCCAGCTTTACCCATCAGCTTCCCACCCTTGATCTGCTCACTACCATGCAACAACCCCAGGTCCTTTCTCGCCACCTCCACCATTGACTTTTTATCTTTCCCCTTTCTGGTGTTAACATATCTTCACTATAGTCCCGTGCCCCGGGCTTTTCCCGGACCCTGCCACCACTTCCATACTACCATCCATCTCTACACTCTCCTGCCTGTACCTCTACCGATACTTGCTCCTGAACTGGCTTGCTGCTCCCAAGCTGTTCACCCAAATCATCCACCACATACGCAGCCTCAATCACACCCTCACATGCCTCCCCCCTGAGCACCGGCAATGGGTCATCCAACAACCCCTCAATGCCTCCACCAAAGGGGCTTCCTCTATGCTGTCAGCCAGCGTTTGGCGCCAGCAGCAGGCACCTGCTCTCCGACCGTGGCGCGTCGCACACCACCGTCGACCCCCGACAATCTCCTCCATAGTTTAGGTCCAACCTCCTTGTCAACCACTGGGTCCTGCACCTCCTCCCCCCTCCTTCGCCCTGGTCACGTTTTCCCAAAATCCCTCTCGTTCCCCCCCTCTGCATGCAGTCTGCTGCCACATGCTCATACGCTCCACACAACCTGCATGTCCTCCTCTGTCCTGCATACGTTACATAGAGCTGGGTCCTAAATCCTGCAGGACAACATAAGAAGGGATGGGCTGTCGTAAAGTCATCTTGAGCGAGTCGTCCTTGAACAGACCCCCCGGGTCCCCCTTCCCCTTCCCCGCCATTGCTGCATGCGAATTAAAACTCCAAATGCTTCGCTGAGGTCCATGGGATCTGATTCGAATGGAACATTCTTGACCCCCAAAACCCCGTGTAGGTACGTGACAAATCTCCTGTCCAACCCGTAGACATCTCGTAAAATATTAGGCAGCACTGTCGTCACTGTAGCCTGTTGCAACACCCCAGACACCATGTCTATACAGCGGTATTAATCCTGCGTCTGCTCGCCGTCGCCATGTTGACAGAAAATGAAGTTTCCAGTGCTCGCCGCTAGGTGGGGTCGTGGAATAGCACACCCCCACCCACAAACGCTGGGTGGCTAATGACACTTACTGTGTTTTATGCTTTCTTCAGGTCCATGTGTCCAGGAGTCCATCTGTGCCCCCTCAGATATTCTCCTTTCCCCACTTTCCCAAGGTCTGCCTCATTAACCAGTATCCTAGTCTTTCCCGGGTCCATATGTCCAGAGTCCATCTGTCCGACTTCAGATATTCTCCCTTCCCCACTTCCCCAGGTATACTCGCCTATCCTAGGTCCATGTGTCCAGGAATCCATCCGTGGGCCCCCGGATGTCTCCCTTCCTCACTTCCTTAGGATATCTTCCAGTCTCAGCTTTTCCCAGGTTTGTGTCCCGAAGTCAGCTCAGCCACCCCCAGTGATCTAGCTGGAGGGGGAACTGACCTTGTCTAGCTGGTCTACGGTAGACTGTTAGGTGGGTGGAATTACTGGAGGTGACACACAGAAAACTGTGTCCAGTAATTACACCCACCAATCACTCGACCGTACACCAGCTAGACGCAGGCAACTACCCCCCAGTTTCCCCACCAAGTTAGGCCACTCAATGAAATTTTGGGAGTTCTATTTATATTATACAATTTATGTACATTAAATATAAGTTTTTTTAATAAATGTCAATTTAAGTGTGTTTGTGAATGTTTTATTGTGTGTTTGTGAGTGCTCGTTTGTTAATCTGTTTGTCCACCTCCACGAGAACTATTGTAAGTGTTGAACTTTTTATTTTCATTTGGTTATTAATCTTATATATTTGCAAGACGCGCAGTGGGTTACAAGCGCTGCGCACAATGGAAATACATAACTGTCTGACTTTTAGGTTATCCTGGGTAATTTACGCATATGTTACTTTTATGATAATTTGTGTAACAATATGTGTACTTTTACCTAAATAAACTTACACACTCTTATTGTCACGCTCATTTGCACATTTCCACAAGGCAGCAGCGGGTTCACCATCATTCATACACGCACAAAGCAACGCACGCGCGCACACACACACAAAATACGTATAAACACACTCATCACCTCTTACACTATATGAATGTAATCAAAAAACACACAGACATACACACACATGTCTGCCTTTGCCTCCACACACACACATATATATACAAAAAATTTGTACCCATTCATATATGCGTCTCCCTCAAGGTTGTTAAAATTATGTTTGTCTTCTCAAAATAAAATGGAAAATTTGGAGGCAGAAAAAATCAGAACTTCCTCAATGTTAGAGACTTCAGGAACTCTTTTATTTCAATATTCTGATGGAGAATGTTGGTTCTCGCAATTTGGAAGACATCCAGTGTGAAATTTGTGAAATGAGTCTAGTTTGAGACACTTGTGGAAAAAGTAAAGAAGACACTCATGAATTATCTTAAGGAAGACAAAGTTCTAGAAACCATTTTGAAACAATTTAACGAATTTCTCTCTATTTTCATATTTTTACTTACCTAACATCTTCTAGACCATCACTTACCTAACATCTAGACCATCATAAAAAATTATCCCCCCACAACTATAAACGTTATGAGATGAAAATAAAAACCAGCAGCTGGGATATTCGATCCCTTGATATTCGATCCAAAGTTTTTCTTTCAACTTCTCGTTATTCTTTCGCTCAAAATTCGAAAGGTTCCATTCGATCGGCTTCAAATTTTCAACCCTTTTGTATGGTAAATAGGGCAAGATTCTTGAAACATAGGCAGGTACATGTTATCTATGACCATTGTTGTTGAACACATTCCCAGCATCCTGGAATGGCTTCAGAAACTTCCTAAAGCTTCAGCTTCAGACCTTCAAACGCTCTAGCCAGCTGCCTCCTATATTGATGGGGCGGAGTAAAATTCAAGTGTGTAAATGCAGATTTGCCCAATTTATGAAAATAATATTATGAAAATTGTAAATTTTCATAAGATTGTTGCATCTTACAGCCAGGTTAGTACTCATTATGTATGGAAAATGTGTCAAAATTGTAACATATTAAAGAAAATCTTTTGAGTCCATGCCAAACAATAGACTGCATCTTCAGAGCGTTCTCAGATTTTCTGCATTGGTTTGTGAACCCAAGGTTCTCCTTGTTACTGGGTGGTGAACCCAAGGTTCTCCTTGTAACTGGGTGGTGAACCCAAGGTTCTCCTGTTGACTGGATGGTGAACCCAAAGGGTTCTCCTTGTTACTGGATGTGAACCCAAGGTTCTCCTTGTTACTGGGTGGTGAACCCAAGGTTCTCCTTGTTACTGGGGTGAACCCAGGTTCTCCTTGTTACTGGATGGTGAACCCAAGGTTCTCCTTGTTACTGGATGGTGAACCCAAGGTTCTCCTTGTTACTGGATAGTGAACCCAAGGGTTTTCTTTGTTATTGGAAGCATAAATTTCCATTTGTTAAAGAATAAAAGTTGACAATAGCTTGGCTGGAAAATATACATACGAGAGGAACTTAGCAGATGCAAACTTATAACGTCGACATAAGCCTCAGTCTCCCACGTGCGATTATTATTATAATCAAATAGAAGCGCTAAACCAAGGGTTATACAGCGCTGCAGGTTATTATAGGATGCAGGGAGAGTGGGTTGTAAGAGGAGATGGATGATTAGTAGGGTATGGAGTGCAGCATGACGGTGAATAGTGCAGGGATAAAGGGGGCAAGGTTTAGGTAGAAGGGGCTGAAGGGGGCTAGAATATAATCTTCAGAGTTTTGTAGTAAGTCA
>WNWK01054894.1:0-11420 GCA_009830355.1 Cherax destructor
ATTAATTTCCATATGTCACATTTCCCACAAAAAAAGTGTCACATTGTTACAGTGTCACAATGTCACATTTCCCACAGTGTCAACAGTGTCAGCGTCACACAGTGCCCAAGTGTCACATTTCACACAGTGTCACAGTCCAACAGTGTCACATAGTGTAACAGTCCCAATGTCAAGTGCCACAGGTCACAGCCCACACAGTGTAAAGTTCACACAGTGTCACAGTGTCACAATGTCACAGTGTCACACAGGTCACGGGCAAAGTTCACAAGTGACACAGTGTCACACAGTGCCACAGGCACACAGTTCCAATGTCCTGTACAAGGTCACAGTGTCACAAATTTTTAAAAAAAAATGTTAAATATTTTTTCAATGTTTAAAAATTTTTTTTGTTCTCTGGTTTTATTTTAAAAAAAGTTTATTAATTTTTGAGTTTATCAAGATGAGGAGTAAAATCTCAATATCACCCCCACTTCCCATTACTCGCTTATCTTCTCTGTTTTTGGGTAAAAACACTGGGGGGCAAACGTCCCCTTTGAAAGATGGCCGGTTTTAGTCCTTTTTGGACTATTTATCTATAACATCTTTTGGGTTTTAAATTTTCTTTTTAATAAAAAAATAATAAAATAATAATAATAATAATAATAAAATAATAATAAAATAATAATAATAATAATAATAATAAAATAATAAAAAATAATAAAAAATAATAATAATAATTAATAATAATAATTTTAAAAATTAATAATAATAATAATAATAATAATAATAATAATAATAATATATTGTTTAGCATTTCTGTTCAGCCCTTTTTTTAATACTGAAAACGGGATAAAAAAATCTCATTGTCCTTGCACCGCAGAACGAGACCCATCACAAACCTCTCATCACGGTTTTTTCCTTTCAAAAGGGTTTTTCCCAAAGCTCTATGCACCGCATTAGGGCCGGGTAATAACTCAGCCGAAGCACATTGCAGGCAAAATTTCATTATATATTATTTTTTTTCATTCTTACCCATGACGCCATTGTATTTATTTTAATCATGGCAAAGGCAAACCAGCAATGATATTTTTGTTTTAATATATACCCACCCCCTTTTATATAAAGTTTATGTATCACATCTACAGAAGACTTGGAAAGTCTAGGGTTTTTGACGCGCCCATTTCACTAGCTTCACCACCAGCAGCAACAGCAGCAGCAGCAGAGCAGCAGCCCCAGCGAGCCCCCCCAGAGACTGATAACACCCATTAATACCCCCAACTAACGCCGGAACAAGGTCAGAAACAAAAAATAACGTTATTATGCAAGAGCTTAAAGAGGCAAGAGCATCAGCAAAAGTAAAATTAGCGCAGCAGCTAGGGGCGAAAAAATTTGAAGCAAGAGTTGAAGGAGATTGAACCAGCAGCAGCAATATCAACAGCAGTGGGCAAAGCAACATGTTTAAAAGATGGGGGCACTGACAGCAGCAGCAACAAAAAGCATCACACGGTAGCAGTACTAGCAGGAGCAGTAAAAGAAAGAAGCAAAAGTAACAGCTAACAACCAACAAAGCCCCAACCAAAGTACGGGGCATAGCATCAGTCGAAGCATTAATATCAACAAAGCAGCAACAGCAGCGGTAACAACAACACAACGTGAGGCAGAATAAAGCAAGATTCACGACCTGCTGATCGGTAAGGGAAATAAAATGGAAATTATAGCTTTTTATGCCTCCTTCTAATAAGAAACGGGAGAAACTTCCCAAATTTAAATTACCTTTTAACACAACAGACGGACACGAGAAAGAAAAATAAAAGTCCGTTTTGGGCCCCCACACACACTATAGTGTGTGTGAGTCAGAGAACGTACTGCCACAGGGCACCCTGATTATCGATTCGAATGACATTTTGGGCAGTACAAAGTTTTATTTTCGGGGATATGGGGGGGTGATACATTAAAAACAGTGTTACTGGGTGATAAGCTGCGTCAAGTTAATGTGGGAATCACCTCGTTCTATCACCATTCTTGTTAGGGTGACACGGGGGCTCCACCAACCCTGGCACTATAAAGGGGGGGAAAAAGGCACTTATAAACGCGTAATTACCTGAGAAACAAAGGGGGGTGCTTTTTGTCTTGGAAACACCCATTAAGAAAAAAATGGGTTTCTTGAAGGGGGAGAAAGAAAAATTTATAAAAAGTAATAAGTCGTAAACCCCCCTGAAAAAATGTTTCACGAAGGTTTTGACGATTATTAATGAGAGGGATAAACACGTTTTGAAGCAAAAAGAACGAGAAAGAAAGAGGCAAAAGAGGGAAGAAAAAAAGAAAGAGGGAGAGAGAAGGCAGAAAGAAAAAGACAAAAGGGGGATGAGAGAGGGTTGAGAGTATATGAGGGGGGACAGAGGGAAAAGGAGCCATGGACATCACAGTGATGTGTTGGTTACCAGTCCCGTCGCTCACACTTGCTGATACAGCCAGTTCATTGTTGGCCATCTATATGTAAACATCCTCCCTCCCCCCCACCACAACATCTTCCCCCCCCCTCACCACATCTTCCCCCTAAACTACACCACAACACTTGCCTCCTCACCCCTCACCAAAACACCTTCCTCCCTCACACTCACCACAACACCTTCCTCCCTCCCCCCTCACCACAACACCTTCCCCCCCACCTCCCCAAATCTGCCCCCTCCCCTACACCAAACCCTTGCCTCCCCACCCCTCACCACAACACTTCCCCCCCACACTCACCACAACACCTTCCCCCCTCCCACTCACCAACCCCTTTCCCCCCACCCTAAATAAAACATGTCTCCCCCACCCTACCCCCAAAACCTGCCTCCTCACCCACCCACAACCCCCTCCGCCCTCACCCTACACCAAACACCTGCCCCTCTCCCACACCACAACACCTCCCTCCTCAGGACTTCTTTCAGAATTTGAGATGGTTGTTAGACAAAGCAGGAACCCCGGGCCTTGTTGCTTATAGTTGCTGGCCCCTCGCTACTTCAGTACCTCCACCTGACCACCTTCAAAAAGGGAGGGGTTTGGGTGTAAATACCACTCTGTGTTTTCACAGCCTCTGGGGCCCCCAGTTGTCAGATACGGGGATTGAACTACCCTCCGGGTTCGGTATTTTACTAGTGACGTAATGGATTGTTGTCGTGAGCCACACTGGTGTTCCTCCTACGTCAGATTGGAAGGGTGTGTTATAGCCTTATGGCTTTTTTGGGTTGTTGCTTCAGTATATTCTTCCCCTCAACCTTTTTGGTTGGGGGGGGGGGGTGTGTGTGTGTGTTTTGGTTCTTGTGCCTTGTTTTGAAAATTATTTACTGGTATGTGCTACCCACAGAGAGTTCTCTCCCCTCTCTCTCCCCCCCATATTTTATTTAATATATATATATATATATATATATTTTTATATATATATTTTAATATATATATATATATATTTTTTGCATGATTTCTCTCTCTCCCCCGTGTGGTAAAAGGGTGTGCCCCCATATCCTCTGAGGCATTCAAACAAAGGGGAGCCAAATCCATTATTAAACCAGCCATCATTGTCAGCCTTAGGAAGAAAATCCCCCGGGAGCAACCTTCCGGCCCCAAAATTTTTGATTCCTATTAAAATGGAAAAAAAAGATCGACAGTTAAAAAATAAATTTAATCGTGGCAGATTTGACAAAATAAAAGGGAGGATAGTAAAGATGTTTCCCTTTGGTTCATTCTGAAAGACATAAGGAAATTGAATTGTTGCCATTATTTTTTTTTTTAGCAGTCATAACGAATGAGACTACGGGGCAACGATCTCAATAGTCTAGCGATTGTTTTGAAAAAGTCCACTTAATAGTCAGTTAATGGTCTCGTTAATAGTCTCGTTAATAATTTGTTAATTTAACAATAGGAGTCAGAGCTACAGGTAGACACGTAGGCACAGGTTAACACAGCTACAGGTAGAACAGTCAGAGCTACAGGTAGACACCAAAATAAGGGAGCCCATTCAGGGGAACAGTTTGGCCCAGTCAGAGCTACAGGTAGACAGTCAGGGCTAAGGGAGACACAGTCAGAGCTACAGGTAGACACAGTCATGGCTACAGGTAGACATAGAGCCAGGTAGATACAGTCGGGGCTACAGGTAGACACAGAGCTACGGGTAGACAGTGGGGCCAGGTAGACACAGACCCCGGGTAGACACAGTCAGGGCTACAGGAACAGTCAGGGTGGGGGATAATCAGGCTACAGGTGACACGGGGTCAGGTAGACACAGAGCTACAGGTAGCCACAGTCGGGGCAACATGTGAACAGCGGGTTACAGGTAGAACAGTCAGAGCTACAGATAAACAGAGTCAGGGCTACTGGAAGAAAGTGGGGCTACAGGTACCCAAAGTCAGGGCTAGACAAGTCGGGGCTACAGGTAGACACAGTGCCGGTACCACAGCAGAGTTACAGGTGAGACGGGGCAGGTAAGGAGACAAAACCCACAGGTAGCCACATTCGGGGCCCATACAGTCAGAGCTACAGGTAGACAGTCAGGGCACAGGTAAAAAGTCACGGCTATAAAATGGGCAAGAGGTTTTTTTATTATATACAATATCGTCGACGATGAAGGGGTAAATGCTGTCTATTTTTCATTAATGTGTGAAATAAACATTTACACTCAAATCAGAAAATTGTCTTTTGGGGAAAAATAAACATGATTTGCAGCTCATCTGCTGGGATACTTTTTACCAAGACCTCTCACAGCTAAACAACAAAAAAGGTAGTGAGGTCAGGTCACATTTGAGACCTCCGCCCCAGATTTTCGGCTTTGTTACTGTTTTTTAAAAGTTTCGGGGTTTTCAGTGTTCCCCCCCCTCCTCCTCCTTCCCCTTCTTCCTCCTCCTCCTCCTCTTCTCCTCCTCCTCCTCCTCCTCCTCCTTTTCTCCTCCTGCCGTTCCATTGCTGTTGTTTGGGACTTTTCGAAATTTTAAATTTTTTAAGTTAATATCGAAAAGGGAAAGTGCAAGTTTCTGAGCCAGTTCACTAAATTTTTTTTTCTTTTTTTTTGGCAACAATGTTGATTGTAAATGCTGGAAGAGGAGGGCTGTTGGTATGCTTGGCTAAGACACTGAGCCAAACCCGACTTCAACTTTCTTTTTTTTTCTTAACCTTTTGCTTTTGTCAGGGAGTTGGACCGGGCAGTTCTCGGGGCACTGACGGCATACAAAAAAGGAAAAAACATAAAACATTACTGGAAGCTGAGTTTTAAAAATTTCCCCATGGGTTCGAGTCCTACCCGCTCGTGATTTGATCAGTTGTCTCGAGGCCAGGACGAGGTGTATGTCTGGAGCAAGTCTGCTACATACGAGTCTAGGGAAAAAGGGGCCGGGGCCTGGCAACAACATAAATATATCATTAGAAATGGGCAGGAGTCTAATATTTTTATTCATGTTAGAGGTTTTAATAATCCAATTGATTTTCAAAAGGGGAAAAGTTATACCCAAATCCATGGATGGGGAAAAATAAAGAATCAAATTTCGTAAAATATGAATATTGGTTTTTGGGGTTTTAAAAACGGTTCATTTTTAAATTAAAAAAATTTAAAAAATTTAAGAAAATTCAACAAGTTAAAATCTTTGGGCTTGGGAAAATATAATGGTTTTAAGGTCCCGACCACCTACCTGCATCATCATGAAGGGGCAGGTGTTGTAAGTTGACCCCAGGTACAATCTCATCCTCATATGCCTTCTGCTGATCTTTTTTTTTTGCGTTCCTTGATAAGTGAGAAATCAGAAAACTTGGAAGTTCACTATTTTTTTAAAAACGGTTGTTCTTTTTTATATATATATATATATATATATATATATATATATATATATATATATATAGGGTTCCCCCTCTTTCAAATTGTGGGACCATAGCCTGAAATGGATAAAAAAGGGTTTAAAGGAAAAAATTTATTTTTTCCTAAGCCATTTGAATATTCCACTTCTCCCACCACCCCCTCCTTTTTTTTTTTTTCCCTAGGTATTTTTATTACATAATATGGTACAAAAGATTTAAGAGATACATTGTTATAAAGATGGCATATACAGTATATAAGGTGTGAGAGATACATATCGTAATATTGTTCATGTTTGTCACTGATTATAATGCGAAAATCTCATCCAGCTCCTGAGCTGGGGGGGCCCCCAAAATACAGCATGCATTACCCTCTGAACAGCAGCACAGCGCTGGAACAGACAACTAGCTGCACTGGGATCCCTAGTTACACTGTTGAATCATTGCCCAGCTCCTTGAGGAATTTAGATGCATCTTTCCCCATGAACCAAGGGTCCCCGAGCCTATAGGAAAAAACATATAATGAGGGGCAAGTTTCCATTTTTTCTAGACTTTGGGATTTCCCCTTGGGCAGCCCCCTTCCATCCCCCCGGGGCTTTGGGAATGGTATCACCCAAAGGAGATGCAAGTGTATCCCACACCACCTGCTTCCCGTCTGTCCGGGTTTTGGGAGGGTGATACCATCTGGACGCTTCTGGCTTCCATCAGATCTGATAGTTTGGGTGGCTCCTTATTTGGGGACCCCTGTTGTGAGGCTCCTTTTGATAATGTTATTAACCCTTCTTTCTTGCAATTTTCCCCCGGATTTACGACAAAAGCCCATTTACCCAAACCTCTCGTTTCACTGCCACAAATACACCTTGTTCGGCGAGAATGGGGGCGGCAAGTCAAAGGGGCACCCCAAACGGGTGGTCTGTGGGTCAGGCGTGTGCCAAGCCTGGAATTGGGAACGCCAACAGAAAGCCCCCGCATGGGGGCCCCTGCCGGGAGGCGGGCTCACCCTTTCCCCTGACCCCTCTGAACATTGTGAGGCTATATTTTTATTATTGGGCCTCCAGTGCGACTGTTTGTAGTTGGGGGGGCGGCCGGTTTCAGAGCCAGTTAGTTATCCCAGATCCTGGCTCCCTCGACGAATTTTGGCATGGATTCCCAAACTTGTCCCTAAGATGTTTAGGGAAAAATCCCGCAGAGCCCTCTGGATGCAATGGGAAAAAACAAGAAAGCAGGGAGCAATCTGTGATGACTTGGGACGCCTGCCCCTAGTCGACTGGGGGTGCTTGGTCCCACTGCCCATCTTCTAGAGTAAGGTTTAAATATTTTGTAAAGATCTGCCTCAGGACTGTCATATTCGTGCAAAGGGTTATCATATGAAGGAGACATCTTGGAAAAATGTCAACCTGGGGAGATCAACATTTTGTGAGAAGGTACAAGGGATCATTCAAGACCCATGTTGTTCCATTCTCCTCAATTCTTTCAGTTTCTTCCTGAGAATTTGGTAATCATCGCTTTACAGAGGTGCTCCAAGCAAGACACTATTAGTAGGGGGAATGATGTTGCTCCTGGGAGTTTTTATATCACTTGTTGATTGACTGAGATGATTTCACATTTGGATGGGTTAGGATGAGACCCCTTTCCCGTCCCCGTGTCATCACCTGTGTGTATCTAGAAGGGATCCTTTGTACCTGCTAGGGGTCATCATCCAGGGAAAAAGATGTTTTGCTACTGGTCAGTCTGACTGGTTTCCCCAAATGCATAAAAAGAAATGGTGCGAGAGGGTCCCCTTGATGGACACCCCCTGATGATGTGATTTCATGCTCTCCCAAAAAGGAGCATTGATTCCTTGTATATCCAGTGAAAAAAATGGAAGAGACCTGAAATGTTCTTTAAGTGCCCAATCCAGTCTTTTTCAGGGGATTAAATGCATTATTGAAATCTAATTTAACCATATTGTCCTAGAGTTTCGAAATGCCTTGTTTCATGAACCACTGCTTCACTTCCTTGAGAGACCCCAAAGCCAAGCTGGTTTGGTTGGTTTTAAAGGGTGTCCTGCGCAATACTTTGACAGAAGCTTTTGAAACGAGGCGGCGAAACTGTTTCCCACTGCGATTGGCTTAACTCCATCCTTCTTTTTAAAGGGGCAAAGTGATGCACCAAAAAAGAAAGGTTTAATTTCATCAGGGAATGACCAGCCAAGGAATTGTTTACGAACCTTTTGGATCTCTGAAAGCAGTGTCTCTGCAATCTCCCCCGATAACTGGGTTAACCATTTCCTTAAAAGTTTGGCCTTATTCCCGTGTAACTCCCACAGAGCCGGACGGAAACATATATATATATATATTATATATATATATATATATATATATATATATATATATATATATATATATATATATATATATATATATAAATATATATATATATATATATATATATATATATATATATAATATATAATATAATATATATATATATTTTATATATATATATATATATATATATATACAGTATATAATATATATATATATATATATATATATATTATATATAATATTTTAATATTATATATACTATATATATGCAAAAAATAGAAAAAAGAAAACACAGTTTTGATCCCTTTTCTATTTTTTCCCGGGGCCCTCTTCATGGGCGGGAGAGGTTGGTCAAGTTAATGCCCCACTTGGCCATGACAATAAAAGCAGCTGGGCGGCCAGGCATCCACCACCACATAAAAGACTTTTTTGCTCAACGGCCAGTCGCGGGAGGGGGAAAATGCCATTGCTCCCACCCAAAATTTTGCTTTCATTTGTTGAAAAATTGCATTTGATGTTAAAGGGGATGGAGAGCAATGGGCATGTTATCAAAACCTGAAAAAGTCTTCGTAAATAAAATTTTTATTTTATAAATAAATAAAATATATATAAAATAAAAATATTATAAAAATATAAATATTATATAAAATATAAATATAAAAAATATATATAAATAAATTTTATATATATATATAAAAAACGTGAAAAAACATAAAGCTTTAAAAATGGGTTTAAATTTAATCGGGGAAAATACTTTTCCTGTTTATTGAGAATTTTCCCCGCCTGAGAAGTTTGATTGATTTCAGCAAAAAAAGAAACCTAAAAATTTTTAAGGAACGAGTTTTTAAAAGTGAAATGTTGCTGGTAGGAAGATGAAGAAATGCTGACCTTAAGGTTTTTGATCCCCAAAATGTTTCTGATCCTCTCAAGACGTTGTGATCCAAAAAGATGTTTTATTCTTATCTTCACTCTTTTTTTTCCCCTCCCCCCCCATTTTTTTTCTTATTTCCCCCTTTTTTTTGTTTTTTCTTTTTTTCCCCTTTCCTCTTTCTTTTTTTTTTCCTCTCTCTCTCTTCTTTTTTTGGATTAAATATCCACAGGATTCTTCCTTGAAAAGGGTTTTATGTTATCCAAAATTTCCCTAACCACTATAGTCACACCATTCTAGCATCCAATTGATTACGTGGAACCCAAGGAATAGCTCAGAGCCCGGGAGCTAGAGCTGTGAATACATTAACCCCAAGAGTTGATCTGGCATTGAAAGTTTACACACAAAAGCCCAAGAGCTAGAGATACGAACGTACAACAGGTACAGAATGAATGCTTTACTGCCCTAGGTTAAAGGGATGCAGCACGCCAGAGAATTCTTGCAGATTGTTGTGTCCCCCGGGTTTTTCAGCTTTCAGATTAGTTTTGTTCCCGGCTTAACTTCAGACGAGGTGTTTCGTGTTTTCAGATAAGCTGCATTTCTAGTTTTTACTAATAAAATTTTTCCCCAAAAAAAAGTTGCATGTTTCATTTCCCCCGAATTTCTGACTGTAAAAAAATGAACCGGGTTTTGAGTGTCCCTTTGTAAGTGTTGGATGTGCAGTATATCTAGGTACTGGGGACTCCTGCAGCTGTATTTTTAAAAAGCTGAAGAAGGATTAGGATTAGTAGGCATTAGGATTAGTAGGTTAGGCTAAGCAGCCAGGGGGACCCTTCCTCCATCACACCTCCCGTTTGGGTGGCATTTGAAATAAATTTTTAAATTATTTATGAATTATGACCTGTTTCACAAGGAGAGTTAGTTCCAACCTTTGACCAAGAACGCCTTATAAAAGCAAAAGGGAGGGGGGGATACTGATCAGAATCAAATAAAACTACCCAATATCCATTAGTACTCAGGACCTTCCCCCCGCCACCAGATTAAAAAAAAAAATTTCACAGCTGGGAATTTTAATCAAAATAACATATTCAGAATGAGATTCGGTGCATTCATAAAGGAAGTTTTATTTAAATACCCCAATTAAACCCCCAAAAACAAAAAGTATCCATTGAAATAATCAGAGGTGGAGTCAATTTTTTTTTGGGAAAAAGTTGACCCCCACAAAATTTATCTTGTATTTTGAAGCGGGGGGAAAAAGGGGAAACCATAGTGGGTTTTTTAAGTTTAGCCTCAACACACAAGTGACGTTAATGTGAACTGTCCACCTGTCAAAGATATTTCAACACTCTTATAATATATATATATATATATATATATATATATTATTATATATATATATATATATATATATATATATATATATTATATATATAATATTATTATATATATATATATATATATATATATATATATATATATATATATTATATTATTAAATTAATGTTAATAATAAAATAATAATAATAATAATAATAATTTTTCCCCACACACTAAAGTGATGGACTGAGGGCTAAAGTTTGATAAACGAAATAACAACAAAACTTGGAAAAGGAAAAAAAAAATTTTAGGCAGCTCTGGGGTTGTCCCCGAGGGTGGTATAAAGCTGAGGGGAGTAGTAAGCTTCGAGGGTGAGTAGTAACGCTTCGAGGGGGGGTAGTAACGTCTTCGGGGGGGAGAGTAAGTCCTGAGGGTGAGAAAGTCCTCGAGGGGGGATTTTTCGCCCGAGGGTGGATAGTAACGTCCCCCGAGGGTGGCAGTAACGACCTCGAGGGTGGACATAAGACCTGAGGGGGGGGAAAAAAATCGAGGGAGTAAACGACCCCCGAGGGGGAGAGTAAGTCCTAGGGGGAGTAGAAGTCCTCGAGGGTGGATAGTAACGTCCTCGAGGGTTTTGAGTAACGTCCTCGAGGGGGGACATAACGACCCGGGGTGAGTAGTAACGACCTCGAGGGTGAGCAATAACGTCCTCGAGGGTGAGTAGTAAGCCCGAGGGGGAAGTAACGTCCTCGAGGGTGGACAGTAACGTCCTCGGGGGAAAACGACCTCGAGGGTGAGTAGTAACGTCCCGAGGGTGAGTAGTAAGTCCTCGGGGGGGACAGTAACGTCCCGAGGGCAGAACGACCCGAGGGTGGGAACGTCCTCGAGGGTGAGTAGAACGTCCCGGGGGGGGAAAAAGACCTCGAGGGGGAGCAAACGTCCTCGAGGGTGAGGAAAGTCCTCGGGGGGGACAGTAAGTCCCCGAGGGTGGGGAACACCCGGGGGGGGCAAAAGTCCTCGGGGTGGAAACGTCCTCGAGGGTAAGAACGTCCCGAGGGTGGGGTAACGTCCCCGAGGGTGAGCAGAACGTCCTCGAGGGTGAGAGTAACGTCCTGAGGGTAAAAAAGCCC
>WNWK01054895.1:0-11420 GCA_009830355.1 Cherax destructor
CCCTCAATCCCTTCTACCTCGATCTCTTGCTACCCTTATCCCAGCACTATCCACCGTCCTGCTACACTCCATCCCTACAATCTCCATCTCCCGCTTACAATCTTTTCTCCCGCATTCTTCCTGCCCTGCCCCCTGTTTAACCCTTGTGGTTTAGCGCTTCTTTTGATTATAATAATACGTGTATGGTGGCAGTAGCTACGTGTATGTGGCAGTAACTACGTGTATGTGACAATAACTACGTGTATACTGGCAATAGCTACGTGTATGGTGGTCGAATCTACGTATATGGTGGTGGTAGCTACGTATGTGGTGGTGGTAGCTACGTGTATGGTGACAGTAGCTAGTTACGTGTATAGTGGTGGAAGTTCCAGATCACTTGACATTAATATAATCGACAAATTTGTTTATTTTGCAAGTCCCTTGTATAAAGCCAATACAAACAATATGTCTGTAATGTTATAATTACTTGTAAGTTTGACCATGAGTATATGTGTCATAAGTACTGTTTGGGACCAGGATACATCTGCTCAATGGTGGGCTAATCGTGGATGTAGATGAGTCAAAATGGTATTCCAGTCTGTCTAACCACGATGTTTCGGTTGAATCCACACTGAGATGAGTAAGAGGATCGTTTCATTGTTGGATGTCAGCCTAACCAGGAAATAGCGCGTGTTTGTGACAACTCAGTAGGAAAGTGGTGCAATGTTTAGGAACATAGTCTGTTTACACTGCTTAAACATACTGCATAAATATTTAAACACCCTAATTAAATTATTTTTAAAAATCATTTAATACTGTAATTTAAAACTAAGATGAACAGTTTCAAGGCGTTCCCCTGGAGGGAGGTTCCTTGATGCTGGTGAGGGGCTCTTGATCTCAGTAATTGAACCTGTGCTCCAGTTCCTTGAATCGAGCCTCAATGCCTTCCATTTCCCACAGTTTTATAACCCATACGGGTTCAGTACTTCCCCTATAAATATAGTAATAACTCTCAAATCAGGTCATATATTTTTTTATTAGGCTTGAATACATGGAGAGCAATGAAATCAAATATAAACACAATTGATACAGACAGGCAGTATGATTCAATCCTTCATTAACAACGTTTCGCCCACACAGTGGGCTTTATTAGGTCACAGATCTGTCGGGAAGAGAGGATGTACATATATGTAGTGAGTAGTGACGTGAGTACATGTGACTGAATACGTGTTTGCTCTACGGTAATATTTTATACCATGTAGACTTGTGGCGCTTTTACCAGTCTGTAGAAAAGGCAATATAATTGATAGTTTAAACCTAGTTTTATGTTTTAGTCTTTTTGGTTATCTCACAATTGATGTTATTGAATGTTTTTAAGACGTGCACTGACCATCACTTATCTGCTGTAATTTTTCCTCTTTATGCTTATTATGGGAAAGCCTATCTAGATAAAATAAATTTATTTCTGTCGATGCGCGATCAGAGAAAGGTATACCTGTTTTCAATAATGGTAGACCCTCTGTTTCCTAAATCCAAGAAAGGTATCACTGTATTACATAATGCCAGACCCTCTACTTCAGTGATCCAAGAAAGGTATCCCTGTATTCCATAATGCCAGACGCTCTACTTCAGTGATACAAGAAAGGTATCCCTGTATTCCATAGTGCCAGACCCTCTACTTCAGTAATCCAAGAAAGGTATCCCTGTATTCTATAATGCTAGACCCTCTACTTCAGTAATCCAAGAAAGGTATCCCTGTATTCCATAATCCTAGTCCCCCCATCTCTGTGCACGCAAAACGTGTAGTAGCGTGTGTGTGTGTGTGTGTGTGTGTGTGTGTGTGTGTGTGTGATGAATACTTCCTCTAGTTCCCCAAAACTTGTCATACACAGAACAGAAATAAAACGTATCATTGCCTCTTTTATGTATTCTTGAGAGTCTTCTTCGCATTTGTGTATTCTTATGTGTCTTATTGCATATTCTTACGTGTTTTATTTATTCTTGTGTGTGTTATTCTGAAGACTCCCGGGTGGCCCTGGTATTCATATGTACTTACCTAGTTGTGGTTGGAAGGGGTCGATTCACAGCTCCTGGCCCCGCCTCTTCACTGGTCGCTACTAGATCACTCTTCCTGTTCCATGAGTTTTATCGTACCTCTTCTTAAAGCTATATATAGATCCTGCCTCCACTACATCACTTCCCAGACTGTTCCACTTCCTGACAACTCTGTGACTGAAGAAATACTTCCTAACATCCCTGTCACTCATCTGATTCTTCAACTTCCAACTGTGTCCCCTTGTTGCTGTGTCCCATCTCTGGAACATCCTGTCTCTGCCACCTTGTCAATTCCTCTCAGTATTTTATATGTCGTGTAGCATGCAAAGAATACGTTACAATTTATTCGGCGTATGTCACACTCCCACATAGGCTGCCTCCCAACCAGCGAACCGGGTGCTAAGGGTTTAACGATTATTAGGGTACCCGTCATTAAATCAGTACCTTGGTTCATTGATCAATCACAGGCGAGCTCGCCAAATGCCGAGGCAATGTGGTTCACTTGCGGTCAGCATTTGCCAGACTTCCTGCCTACTGGTTGAGTACGGTGCTCTCTCTCTGGCTTTTGCTTTTGCCATTCTGTCACCGTCGTGTGGTACACTTACTATTCAATCTCTGTACATATTGTACATCAGTGTACATGTATATATTTGGCAAATTATATCTGGTGAAGGAAATGCAAGTTTTAGTCTATCTACTGAGTTTGTTTTACTCCAAAACCCATTACGACCAGGTCACAGGCCATTCATAACCTGTGTTCGTAAAATGGGAAGCTCTGTCCGGGAGCTGGAGCTGGAGCTAGAGCTGGTCTTGGTATCGCTATCGCCTTTTGTATTGCCTGGCAGTCTTGCTACTGTGTGTGTATCCTGCAAGTCATACTGTGCTATTGCTACTTGTTGCATGCATTGCGAACACCGTGTTATAGTGGGTTATGCCACCAACACTGGTGAGGCGGTTGGTGTCTGAATATATTCTCCTAAATCTGCCCAAACGTTGCTGGCGAATTGATCGTTCTACTGGCATAGAATATCAACGAACTCTCACTGTTGTGCACCTTCATTATTCGTACTAAATTAAGGGTTGACGCAACTATGGGGCACCAAACTGAGGTATCTCCCGCTACAGGAGCTGTTAATCGCCGATCTCCTCTTAGGTTCCTTCGTAATGTGGGAGGGCTAACACGAGCAATCAGACCAGCAGCCTCGTGAAGCAGGTGGTGCTTCACCACTGGAAACACTTGCCCTCCCACTGGAAACACTTACCCTCGCACTGGAAACATTTGTCCTCGCACTGGAAACATTTGCCCTCCCACTGGAAACATTTGCCCTCGCACTGGAAACATTTGCCCTCCCACTGGAAACATTTGCCCTCCCACTGGAAACATTTGTCCTCGCACTGGAAACATTTGTCCTCGCACTGGAAACATTTGCCCTCCCACTGGAAACATTTGCCCTCCCACTGGAAACATTTGTCCTCGCACTGGAAACATTTGTCCTCGCACTGGAAACATTTGCCCTCGCACTGGAAACATTTGTCCTCGCACTGGAAACATTTGTCCTCGCACTGGAAACATTTGCCCTCGCACTGGAAACATTTGCCCTCGCACTGGAAACATTTGCCATCGCACTGGAAACATTTGTCCTCGCACTGGAAACATTTGCCCTCGCACTGGAAACATTTGCCCTCGCACTGGAAACATTTGCCATCGCACTGGAAACATTTGCCCTCCACTGGAAACATTTGTCCTCGCACTGGAAACATTTGCCATCGCACTGGAAACATTTGTCCTCGCACTGGAAACACTTGCCCTCCCACTGGAAACATTTGCCCTCGTACTGGAAGCATTTGTCCTCACACTGGAAACACTTGCCCTCCCACTGGAAACACTTGCCCTCGCACTGGAAACATTTGCCCTCCCACTGGAAACACTTTTCCCTCGCACTGGAAACATTTGCCCTCGCACTGGAAACACTTGCCCTCGCACTGGAAACATTTGCCCTCGCACTGGAAACATTTGCCCTCGCACTGGAAACATTTGCTCTCGCACTGGAAACATTTGTCCTCGCACTGGAAACACTTGCCCTCGCACTGGAAACATTTGCCCTCCCACTGGAAACACTTTTCCCTCGCACTGGAAACATTTGCCCTCGCACTGGAAACACTTGCCCTCGCTCTGGAAACACTTGCCCTCGCACTGGAAACACTTACCCTCCCACTGGAAACATTTGCCCTCGCACTGGAAACATTTGCCCTCGCACTGGAAACATTTGCCCTCGCACTGGAAACATTTGTCCTCGCACTGGAAACACTTGCCCTCGTACTGGAAGCATTTGTCCTCACACTGGAAACACTTGCCCTCCCACTGGAAACACTTGCCCTCGCACTGGAAACATTTGCCCTCGCACTGGAAACATTTGCCATCGCACTGGAAACATTTGCCCTCGCACTGGAAACACTTGCCCTCGCACTGGAAACACTTGCCCTCGCACTGGAAACACTTGCCCTCGCACTGGAAACACTTGCCCCACTCCAAGAAAGTCGTTGCCCTCCCTCTTAAAGCTCTTGCTTTCTCCCCTTAAGGCCCTTGTCCTTCCCTGAAAAATCTTGCCCTGAACCTGGAAACTCTTGCCCTGCCCCTGTAAACCCTTACCCTGCCCCTGGAAATTCTTGCCCTGCCCCTGGAAACCCTTACCCTGCCCCAGGAAAATCTCAAGAGGGACTAGTCCCAAATGTGCACACGGAAATCACTCCATACGAAAGCAAAAGACTCGGCAGGTGGTGCAACATCCCCACAATGAAAAGCTGGGGTGACATGAGTACGCTAAGAAACACAGTAAGTGTCATACATAAGGGGGATTACCAATAGACCCCTGGCTGTCTTCAAGAAGGAGCTGGACAGGCACCTAAAGTCAGTACCTGAACAACCGGGCTATGCTTCCTACGTCGGTTTGCGTGCGGCCAGCAGTAACAGCCTAGTTGATCAGGCCCTGGTCCACCGCGAGGCGTGGTCACTGACCGAGCCGCGGGGGAGTTGACCCCTGGAACACCCTCCAGGTATACTTCCCCACCCTGGAACACCCTCCAGGTATACTTCCCCTCCCTGGTATACCCTCCAGGTATACTTCCCCCACCCTGGTATACCCTCCAGGTATACTTCCCCACCCTGGTATACCTCCAGGTATACTTCCCCACCCTGGTATACCCTCCAGGTATACTTCCCCACCCTGGTATACCCTCCAGGTATACTTCCCCACCTTGGGTTTAAAGATTTAGTAGACTCCTATTTCTCTACTTCGTCTTGAATGCGAATACCATTTTCTTTTTCTTTTTTTACACAGATCAATTTTAGAGGCCAAGAGCTGTTATCCTACCTCAGCTCATTTCAAAGCCGCACTATCAAAGGTATACTAATCCTTCCCCGGGATGCCACCCTCAGAAGTCAGCTAACACCCAGGTACCTACTTACTACTAGGTAAACAGGGGCAGCAGGTGTCAAGGAAACATGTCCAACGTTTCCATCCAGCCGGGTATCGAACCAGGGACACTCGGTATGGGAGTGGAGCATGTTACCAACCAAGCTAAGGGACACCTACTTGCTCTAGTATCTTCCACAATCTCCAGACGGACTTCCTGAGGATGCTAGGCAAGTTAGCAACTACAGCGTCATTAGCGGCCTTTGTCATGCTTCCTGTTTTGGTTCGCTCGCACTAACCCAGGAAATCGTAATAACACGATTACAAACAAATCAGGGAACGGGTGGGGTTGAAACCCATGGCAAGTGAGTGCTAAAACTGAGAGTCCAGTTAACCCGAGTGGTTAACGCACTGGCCTGTGAGTTTCAGCATTCACTTGCCATGGGTTCAAACCCTCACCCGTTCCCTGATTTATTTTTAACATTCTATACGAACGTTTAAATTAATAATACATATATACAACACCTTAGTATCTATGATTTATTTTTTTGCAAATAATGATACTAAAGTGTTATATCTCATATATCTGCTTATCGGTAGTGTATGAATATAATCAAATACTGAGGTATTGGCGGGTCGTCATTGAAATTTATACCTTATTTTGAATAAATGCAAATTGTATAGTGTTTGAGTAACAAAGTGGCTTTCAAGACCTCTTTTCTAAGTCGTCCTGAAGACCTGTGACCCAGGGGGTCTTAACTGGGGTATGGTAACCAAATAAGGGGGGTATGGGACTCAATATCTCAACATTTCAAAAAAAATTAGTTGTTAGATTAGAATAAACTAGCTGGCCCAGTGGCTAACGAGTCGGTCAGGAGTTTTGAGACTGATCGCGGGTTCTAACCCCACCCGTGGTATGTTTTTTTATTTTTAGAATAAACTATCAGCTGTTGTGTTACTATCTATCCATATGTAAAGTAAAAACAAGCTATTGACATCTTTTGTAGTCATACTGGTGCCTAATAGTACTGGTGATGGTGATAATTTCCAGTCTGGTGAAGGCAATATGGGCATATATTGGGCAGTCCATTGGTGGTCAGTAACCGTGAAAGGTTAAAACCCTGAGTGCTATGCGAAATTTTCGGTTTAGGAAACAAGCAACAGTTTTAGACCATATGTAAGAACGATCCTGAAAGCCTGACACAACGTAATTCAGAGAACATTTTTTATACGTTCTTGAAAATGTTGGGATCCCTGTGGGTTTAGCGCTAAGTTCTGATTGTAATAATAATTTAAAATGCTGGAATAGATCGGAACCTTTTTTTTTTTTTTTTTTTAAAGGTCTGTTACAATAGGCTTTTGCTACTTTTTTCAGCATCATCAACATTTTGACCAGAGCTTTGGTAAGATGGGGAAGGAAGAAGGATAGGTAAGGATGGAAATTGGGAAAAATAGGGGGTGTGTGTGGAGGAAGGATAAAAAAGGTAAGTGGCCCAACCACTTTGGTGCATAATATATGTGTTTAGTGGTATATCAAGGTAATATATCAAAAGGGTGCATAATATTTGCCCAACAGTGTCACACAGGTATAACAAAGTTATAGTTGCATGACTCTGTATCGGCAAAGGGTATATATACTAAGTGCAATTTTTTTTTTTTTTTTTTTAATAAATTGCTGGACGTAAATTAAAGGACGATAGCAAGGCGAGTGATGGTTATAAAAACTGCTATCTAGAGATGCTGGCCGGCGTGCTTTGCAAAGGTGGTGTCCATCATTTGTATTATTGGCACTGTTACGTAAATGGATGTAATAGCTGTGAAGTAAAAACAGGAATCACCAGAACTTGGGTTAGAAGTGATATCAGTAGACATAGAAAGGTTCTGGAGTTACCCAATCATTTGGATCCTCTGGAAGGTCACTCAAGATCTTGGGGCGTTGAAAATCATCCTTATGTATATATCTTCTCACTCGCTGATGGAGGGTCATTCTTTGAGTTCTATGAGGAGCTGCATTAATAAAGTAATCGGTGGTATTAACAAAAAAGGTAGGATGTTCTCTGTCTGGGAGATACAAATCCTGCATGGTATACAATTGCCTTTTCTTCAACTGATCAAGCCGAACATTCATTGCAACAATGTCTTGTTGAACGTGTAGATCAGCCATTCGAATTCTATCTCTTCTCCTTGTGCCTGTAATAAAACGGAGTGCTTTGTTCTGAACTCGTTGTAGTTGAAGCATGTTTGTTTTTGTTGTTAATGACAAAGGCACACACGGATATTCAAGTAAGGGTCTTATCATCATCTTATACAGGTGTTTTTTCACGTGAGATGGAGCTGATTGAAATCTGAATAAAGTGGCAAGTCGAGCTTTAGCTAAATTTATCTTTTTGGTTACATGGGAAGTGGAGTGAAGTATCCTGTCTATCTCATAACCCAGTATCTTATTAGGATTAGAGGAGGCTGGGCTTATGATATACGGGGATACCTTTCTCGGATCATTGAGGTAGAGGAGGCTGGGCTTATGATATACGGGGATACCTTTCTCGGATCATTGAGGTAGAGGAGGCTGGGCTTATGATATACGGGGATACCTTTCTCGGATCATTGAGGTAGAGGAGGCTGGGCTTATGATATACGGGGATACCTTTCTCGGATCATTGAGGTAGAGGAGGCTGGGCTTGTGATATACGGGGATACCTTTCTCGGATCATTGAGGTAGAGGAGGCTGGGCTTATGATATACGGGGATACCTTTCTCAGATTGCGCTGCGACCGCAATAAATATTATTTATTATTATTATTTTCTTATTATTGTTTTCCCAATTCTTCTTTGTTAATATTTCAGTAAAAATATACTGTTACGTAGTATACTTTAGTCAGAAAGTTGAAAGTCCGAATAGGATATGATGTTTACCTAGTGTGTGCTAATTCGTTGTATTCCATGATACTTGGTGTTTTTCCCTCGTACACTGTTACTGTTACGTAGTGATTTCCGGCAGTCTGGCCACTGTAGTGTTGGTACATTTAATTCTACGTAGTATTTTCAGGCAGTCTGGCCACTGTAGTGTTGGTACATTTAATTCTACGTAGTATTTTCAGGCAGTCTGGCCACTGTAGTCGTGGTACATTTAATTCTACGTAGTATTTTCAGGCAGTCTGGCCACTGTAGTCGTGGTACATTTAATTCTACGTAGTATTTTCAGGCAGTCTGGCCACTGTAGTCGTGGTACATTTAATTCTACGTAGTATTTTCAGGCAGTCTGGCCACTGTAGTCGTGGTACATTTAATTCTACGTAGTATTTTCAGGCAGTCTGGCCACTGTAGTGTTGGTACATTTAATTCTACGTAGTATTTTCAGGCAGTCTGGCCACTGTAGTCGTGGTACATTTAATTCTACGTAGTATTTTCAGGCAGTCTGGCCACTGTAGTGTTGGTACATTTAATTCTAATCACGGGAACTAAGGACCCCAGTGCGGCCAACTTCCTATTTCAGAGTTAGTTTAATATCTTTATTATGCACCCTATACCCATCCTGTGGGCAGCCCTATTTCAGAGACTCAGCGTTGCGATCCAGAGGAAAAATACCTGCAGTATTCTGGGCCCACAGCCGGGGAGCTGGACGAAGTATTTGATATATAGCTTTTGAGTTGTCATGCATGTTGTTCTACCTTTTTATTTCTTTTTTAATAAATTTTGCTTTCAAATAAAGTGGACGAATAGCATATAGGAAATGGTAGAAGAAAATACTCCCACGGCACACATAAGTACGATAAGGCACCTAAATTACTGGGAACGGTTGAAGGCCCTTGATTTGTATTCCCTGGAACGCAGGCGAGAGAGATACATGATAATATACACTTGGAAAATCCTAGAGGGATTAGTACTAAACTTGCACACGAAAATCACTGCCTATGAAAGCAAAAGACTCGGCAGGAGATGCAACATTCCCCCATTGAAAAGCAGGGTCGCCACGAGTACACTGAGAGACAACACAATAAGTGTATGGGGCCCAAGACTGTTCAACTGTCTCCCAGCATACATAAGTGGGATTACCAATAGACCCCTGGCTGTCTTCAAGAAGCCACTGGACAGGTACCTTAAGTCAGTCCCTGACCAGCCAGGCTGTGGTTCGTACGTCAGTTTGCGCTCGGTCAGCAGTAACAGCCTGGTTGATCAGACCCTGATCCACCACGAGGCCTGGTCTCAGACCGAGCTGCGGGGGCGTTGACCCCCGAAACCCTCTCCAGGTAGTTAAAACATGTGGGCAGGTATGGTGGGCGAGGTAGTTATTTAATTGTAACGGTCAAGCTCTGCCTTATTCTGAGTGTCTTTGTTCCATGTTAGTGTTTAAGATCAACAGTAATGCTCACTGAGGCTTCTAGCTGGTCTAGATGATAATCTAGTTGAACTGTGCTCATAGTTCCTCATGGGTTTTATACGAGTATATTCCTATAAAACAATATACGAATATACACTTTTATTCCTATGAGAGAATGTGTACCTCTGAGGGGAATCGAACGTTTATTACTGATTTAGTGTTGTGGGTTTGGTGAGAAGGATGATGTCTCCGTCCATTTGGTTAAGTCTGTTGTTGTGTTGCATATTAAAGCTTTTAACAAATAAGATTGTTCTTCGGTGTCAATCAGAATTCCAGGTCAGGAAGTTTAGAGGCGTCTTGGTAGGTTTTTGGCTGTTTGTGTGTACTGTCTGTCTCGCTGATGTGATGATAATGAGTGATTCATGTTTGTGCCTTGTGTAAAAACAGTGCTTGGTTTATCAACCCCACCACGGAGTGTGGTGTGGAGTTTAAATTTCCACCAGGACTGCGGGCGGTGGGAGTAGTCCTGGTAGAAGATTGATCAAGTCGGTCTGTCTTTTGTGTTTGTATATTGGGATGTGGGAGGTGTAGTCCCTGTGGGGTTGGTGGAAAATTTGTCATTATGGGCTGAAGTTGCTGAGTGATAAGGTTTGTTAGGATTTTCACGAGTACTTTCCATATTTCGACTGCAAGTGCGCTTGCAAAATCCTTGTTGAGGGGGATGTTTTGTAGGGCCTGTGTTGACTGACTGTGGGTGGTGGGGGTGGTTATATGAGGATGCAGTAGGTGAAGGTGAGGAGTGTGGGGACGGGGGGTTGATATGTGAAGGAAAGCGGTGTTCCGGGTTCAGTGTTAAGCTGCCTCTGTATGTCCTACCAGTTTCTTAGATTGTTTTTGATGAAATCTGTGATAATTATGTTGGTCATGATTTGTCCTTCACCTCATGTTCACCAACACAATTTGAACATTTAAGAGCGGTTCCACATTAATGTGTATAATGTTTTTCCGAACATTTGCCAAACTTAATTGACCTCGTGCAGCTTGATTTGGAATAACTATGTGTTTTACATTTAATACATTGGGATGGGCGTGATGAGTATGTCTTTACTCTTCAGTCATCACCTTGAATATACAGTATACCCTGTGTGGGAGCGTGTCCACAAAGGTCACTAGGACGGCTTAGTTCCCCATTTCTATTTGTCACAAATTTCTTCGCCGTCGTGTGACAGTCTCTGCTTAGAGCCACGTAAGTTCCCCGTCTTCTAATATCGTGTTTATTTTCCACTATAATCTACCTTGTCCATAATTACTATCGCATTTGCTTTATCAGTTTCGTAAGGTGAAGTCTACGATCTCTCATTAATTCATGGTATAACTTAAATATTTGATTACAATTGTGTTGTAGAGGTGTGAGCAAAGCTCACACCTCTACAACCTTACGAAACGGATAAAGCAAATGCGATAGTAATTATTGACAAGGTAGATTATAGGTTGAGAGACTGACCACCTCAAACTCCTCCTGTTCTTCACGATTCTCCTTTGTATGGACTGATGAAGCCACTGTGTGGCGAAACGTTTCCTCAATAAAGATACCCAAGTGTTGCATATGTGTCTAATTCACCATGTTATTAGAAGACGGGGAACTTACGTGCCCC
>WNWK01054896.1:0-11420 GCA_009830355.1 Cherax destructor
CCTCCACCAAATCTACCCCAATCCCCAACATGCAACACCTGTAATGGATCATCCAGTAATCCCTGAATCACTTCCACCAGAGGCACATCCATGCCTTCCTCTATCACAGGTACTTCCTCAACCTCTTTTTCATTCACCTCTCTCTCCAAAGTTGGCTCTGATGGTTGGCACGGTTCTGCCACACCCTCCACTATTTCACTCCAGCTCTTGGTCCTTTGCTGCTGTCCCTCATCACCAGCCGTCCCCTCATACTTTCCTTGTGGTTTTGTCGGGATCTTGCGTTCAGCGGTTCGTTGAGCACCTCTCCGCAAACAATCCGCTGCTACATGATCAAAATTCCCACATATCCTGCACGTCCTCCGTTGTCCTGTGTAAGTCACATACACTTGCGTACGAAACTCAGCCATAATGATGTAAGATGGAATGGGCCTCTGTAATGACATCTTTAAGGTTAAAGATCCCTCAGGAAGACCTTCCAGGGGTCCCACACTCCACTTTCCTGCCGTTGCCAGATGTACTGTCCCATATTCGCTGAAGACACATCCCACATCTATTTGATCCGCCTCAAAAGGCACATTCTTGACCTTTACCCATGTGTAAGTGCGCGACACATCCTTTAATCGCACCTGCAATGTCACATTGACTGTGTAAACGTTGTCCTGATGTCGTTCTACCAATGTCTCATATGCTGCAGCCGTTAACAACTTCACGAAGATCCTGTTCATGCCATTTAGTGCCACTCCATACAGATCCTCCATATCAATGTTGTATATATCTCGAAGAATAGTAGGTATTACTGTAGCCGCCACAGCAGGTTGAATTACTCCTGTAACCATGTCTATGCAGACGGTGTTGATGCGGCGTCTGCCCACCGCCGCCATGACAGTGAAAATAAAGTTGCGCACAGTCTCCACCAGGGGCCAGAGACCAGAGTAGCACACCCTTCTCTCACGAGAGCTGGGTGGCGAATGAAACATCTTACTAGAAGATATCCGAAACACGGCTGGAACCAGTGTAGAAGCCTTCAAGAGGAAACTGGACAAGTATCTTCACCGGGTGCCAGATCAACCAGGCTGTGATGGATATGTGGGGCAGCTGGCCTCCAGCAGCAACAGCCTGGTTGACCAGGCAAGCACCAAACGAGCCTGGCCCATGGCCGGGCTCAGAGAGTAGATAAACTCATACTCGAATATGAGCCTGACATACACGGTGTACAGAGTCTTAAATGACTCCTTAGATGTCGAAATGCTATTCTTGTGTGTGTGTGTGTGTGTGTGTGTGTGTGTGTGTGTGTATGTGTGTGTGTGTTCTCTTTCACTCACTCACACACAGGTCGAGTCACAGCTCCTGGGTGTGTGTGTTAAGATAAATCGGTTGTTTGATTCTTTTTATATCATTTTTTTATGTTTATTGTAACCAAGATCTTAATAAACTCTCAGATCAGAAGTAATAAACCCTCTGAAAAAATAATGAAAAGAACCTATACATGATACTTATTGCCTTCCTCTTTTTAGAATGATGAGGAATGATGAGTTTTATTACTGTGGTGAACATTGAACCTTGGATCAAGTGTAAAGTGCAACACAATTGAACCCATTTCTTCTATAAAAGACAGGCTTTCCACAGGATATATATATATATATATATATATATATATATGATATATATATATATATATATATATATATATATATATATATATATATATATATATATATATATATATATATATATATATATATATATATATATATATATATATATATATATATATAGATTAATTTTTTATGAGATATTATTTTTTTGAGTGGGACTACATTCTAAAACTTTGAGTGGGGTTCCACCCCCAATCTTTATAATGGGGTCCGCCCCATTTTTATTTTAAATGGGGCTCCGCCCCCCATTTTTGGGGCTTCCTTTTTTCTTATATTGTTTTTGCTCATTCCCCCTGATCCCACCCCGGACCCCATCCCCTACCCCACTCCTGGCCCTGCCCCCTATCCCCCTAGGGGCCATCGGTGGTTGCCAGATTTTCCAGGAGTGTTGCCATCTTGTTGTTGTTGTTTTTTTCATTTGTTTTTCCTGAGGTGTTGCCATTTTTTTCCGATTTTTTTTTATTTTTCGAAAATGTTGCAAAATTTAATTTGTTTCTCCAGTGTTGCAAAATTTATCCATTTTTTCGTAAGTTTTGCCAACTTTTCCAGATTTTTTCGTTTTTGTAGTCTCTAATTCCTCGGATCAAGTTTTACCATCGAGTAAACGAAGTTTCCCCTCCATCCCTGCTCCATCTCCTTGGATCGACTTTTACCCCCCCTCCTGAACCCCCACCCCTTTTTCCTTGAAATTTTCGAATTTCTGAGTTACCCTCGATTTCTTTGCATCATATTTTACCTCGATTTTTTAGAATTTTTGGGACTCCAACTCCAGGGTCAAATTTTCCGTGTTTTTGGGACTCCAGCTCCTGGGTCACACATTTTAGAGTTACCCCTTGAAATTTTCGAATTTCACGATATCTTCATTTTTAGAAGTAATACCAATACTTTACCACCAAGCAGCGTGACGTCACGGGCAGCCAACACGTCCGATCAGGTAAGTCCAGGTGGGTGTGACGTCACCCCAGGTGGGTGTGACGTAGGATTTGCGTGGCCTCTTACACCGTAATGGTTAAGTTTTTGTAGTAGGATGCCGTGGTCTACTGTATCAAAAGCTTTCCTTAGGTCAATATAGAGTCCTAACTGATATTCGTTATTTTCCAGTGCTGTGTAAAGTAGGTCCAGCATTTTTACAATTGCATCGTTTGTGTTTTTGTTTTTTCTAAAGCCAACTTGGCAGGGGTTGAGTATGTTCTGTACTGTAATAAACGAATATAATCTCTTGTGCACGAGTTTCTCGAAGATTTTGGATAGCAACGGTAAGTTTGAGATTGGCCTGTAATTATTTACATCTGTAGGGTCACCACCTTTGTGAATTGGTGTAACCCTTGCTGTCTTGAGGGGTGTCAGGAAAGTGCTAGTTTCTAGTGATTTGTTAAAAAGTAGTGAAATAGCAGGCAAAAGGAAATGAGCCGCTCGCTTGTACAATAATGGTGGGACTTGAGACAGATTCCCTGATTTATTCTTAAGTGACTTTATAATCATGGTGACTTCAGTGGGTTCGGTAGGTGCAAGATAGAAGGAGGTTGGGAAATTTACTGGCGAGATTTGATCCTTTGGGTGAGAAGAAGTCATTTAACTTGTTAGCTGTATCAATAGGCTGTAGTTGTGTTTCATTCGGTTTAGTTAGTTTGTGGGTGCCCAGAATCTGAGAGTGTTTTCCAGGTCTTTTTTATATATCTTCTTGTTTCGGTGAATCTGCTGGAATAGTACAATTGCTTGGCCTTTCTTATTAGTTTGGTGAGATCTGATGCATAGTGTTTAATAGTATTTTTGTGTATAAGGCCCTGTCTATATTGCTTTTCATATTGATGTTTCTTATCAATGGATCTTAGTATGCTGTTAGTTAGCCATGGGCAAACCTAGCCATTTATTCGTAATCTGTTTCATTTTTATGGGACAATGTTTGTTGCATAGTCTAAGAAATTTATTAAGAAATCTATGTCTATCCAATCATCGATAAGATTGGCCTTGGAGAACTCAGTAGGGCAGTCAAGGGACCCTATCACTGCTGTGAAGTTACTTTTTGAGGCCTCGTCATGAAGTCTAAAAGAAACTTTGTTGTATTCCAGTGGTGGTTTATTAATGCATATAAAAGGCACGAAAATTTGGAATTCATTACCTGTCATTGCCAAAGAAACCCTGCCTGTACCCCAATTCAAAACGATGCTAAAAAAATCACCTTCTCACCCAAACCTAAATGCTCAGTATCAAACATTCCCAACAAAGTAGAATAATCACTTAAATGTAAAAACCTGATTAATCACTTAAATGTAAAAACCTGATTAATCACTTAAATGTAAAAACCTGTTATGAATAATACATACTAAGCTAACTGTTCCTATAACATTTACATTATAATGACCACCTAAACTGTAACTGCAATGCAATTAATTGTTTTAAATTGTTATCTCACTCAATTAGTTGCATTGCTACAATTAATTGATATGTTCAACTTATATTCAAACTTTATAACTTAGATACACAATTATACTTATTATATAAATTATCAACCATAATTTTTTACCATGTAGTCTACTATTAAATAGTCCTAAGAATACCCTCAATGCACAGCATATTAGGGGCTTTTGGCATGTACATCTCATTTATACTCTCTACCCAACTATGTATCATTGTACCATGTCTAAATAAAGTATTATTATTATTATAATTATTATTATTATTATTATTATTATTATTATTATTATTATTATTATTATTATTATTATTATTATTATTATTATTATTAATGTTTGTTAAGAGGAAGTTGGGGTAGTGGTCTGTAGTGATGTCTGTAATTATCCCTGATTTAAGGGGGGGGGGCTAGTATATTGGTCCATATATGGTCAATTATGGTTGCACTTGTCACAGTCAACCTGGTTGGTTTAGTAATAGTTGGTATGAGAAGTGTGTTGTTCATATTGTTGATGAAGTCAGTTACTGGCTGGTCATCTGTGAGGCCAAGGTTAATATTGAAGTCTCCAGCTAAGAGAAGATGGTGCTTGTTCATTTGGTTGTGTGTTATTAGTGTCATTAATTTATCGCTAAAATTTGTTATGTTAGTATGAGGCATCTGGTAAATGGCACCGATTGTTATAGGAGTCTTAAGGTTTTTTACAGTAAAATTTTCAAAAATATTTTCTCCATGACTCTCAAAATCGTACTGACACGATTGCAAACAAACCATACCACGGGTGGGGTTAGAACCCGCGATCAGAGAGTCAAAACTCCAGACCGTCGCGTTAGCCACTGGGCCAGCTAGTTTTGAGACTCTCTGATTGCGGGTTCTAACCCCACCCGTGGTATGGTATGTCTTCGCCATATTCTTCACTATAGCAGGTGGTGTTATAACAAGACAGTTCATTAGAGTAATAGATTGCAATACCACCCCCAACTTGGTATGGTTTTCAGTTGTGGATTGCTATTTATCCTGGTACTGGGTAGATATCTATTGTGGCCTGCTTAAGCCAGGTTTCAGTAAGAATAATACAGGAGAAGGTTGTCTTTAGGGTATCAAGGAGTGCCAGGAGGTCATCATAGTGTTTGCTTAGGGACCTGATATTGTAATTAAGAACAGTAATATTTTTAGCAGTATTTAGGACAGTGCTGACTTGTGATGCTGTGTAATAGAAACAGTTACTTTCCATTAAATATTGATTGGGAGTTAGATTATATAGGTTTATATCTGGGTCGACGTGATCATTCATCATTAGGTTTGGAGGTAATTCTTTGTATCAAGTGTGTTGAGTTCTAGTACTGATTTCTGTAATAGGGGGGATGCTTGGACAAGTGTATAGCTAATGCATGTTGGTCAAGTAGATTGTAGAAACTAATAAACCTAATGAATTTCGTGTTGACTATGTATTAAGCTAGAATGAACTAGAGCATTAACTAGGTATAAGCTATTATGAAAATATTATAAAATAATGTAGCACCAGACTATGAATTGTGATTGCACTAAAGCTAACAGTTGTTGTTTAAAATATATAGTAGAATAATATATGCACAATTCTAATTTAAAGACTATGGGAGGTTTTGCACTGCTATGTATATAAGATGGTAAACAATGGATAATTATACTGTAAATGGGAGTATTTGGTAATAGCAGATATCAAAATAAGTTGAATGAAATAATATTATAATACTATTTATAAACTGTAAATGGGAATATTTGGCAATGTCCTTAATTTCCTGGGTTAACATATCATTGTACTTTTTAAGTACGTACATCCATTTCCCGAGTTAACATGCTGAATTTTTTGGCTTTGAATTCTGATGAGTTCAGCTATTTCTGGGTCTTTAATGTTCAAATCCTCAAATCCAGAGAAGGAATTATCTTGGATGCTTGTGGCGGTGGCCATGTTGTTTGTTGTTGTCAGGCGAGTGTTGTGTTGGTGGCGATTGGTGGTGAGAGTTGTGTCCTGGCTGGCAGTAGGAGAAGTTTTCCGTATAGTATTGCTTCTCTCACCTGTGTTGCTGGGAGTCCTTGGTTGATTACTGGATCTTCTCTTGCTGCCCTGACCTCTGGCCATTGACAGTGGTGTCAGATGAATTGTAGATACTGGGTAATGTGCAGATGTTGGAGTTTTCCTTTTGCCTGGCAGCGGGGTAGATGGCGGTAACACAAGTCTTCAGTTGGTTATATAGCGTATTTTGGGTGATTTCTGCAGATGAGTTATATCATTCTGGGTGTCCACGTATCTTAGTGTTATGTGGGTCCTTGCTAGGCCATCACAGCGTTGTTAGGAACCTCTGGTGGAAGTGAAATAGAGGAGCAACAAAATTGCTGCCGCTGCCGCTAGTAGAAGCTTGCCAGATATATACAAAGAGTGGAAAAAAAAGGGTAAGGAACAAGACCATCATATAAAAGGGACGCAGCGCTACAGAGAAATCAGAGAAATGGAAAATGAACTGCAATCCTTTTTTTTAGACATAGGACCAAAGAAATTAGCAAAAAGGGAAAATGCTTCAGATGGGATAGAGGGGCACAACACTGGGACATACCAAGCCAGGCATCAGCCCATCAGGGCCGAATATACAATCAAAGGCAAAATCAGCACTAGAGAAACCAGGGGTATGTACACCAGGGGTCATACCAGGTACTACATCAACAGTGGTACTAACTAAACACACAGCAAAACATAACATCCCAAATGGTAAATCCTGCTTCCTCTTTGCAAATATTCAGGGTCTGAAATCAAATAAAAACGACAAAATTAGTTATGTCAGTGGGCTCCTATGAGAAGCGAATGCCATGTTTGGAGCATTTACAGAAACATTCACATGGGATGTTTTGGACGGAGAGATAAAGATAGAAAGTTATAATATATATAGATGTGATAGAATTAATAGGTCACTGGGAGGAGTAGGACTCTATGTAAAAGATACTTTCTGTTGCAAAGAAGTGTTGAAATCTACGAATGATATAGTAGAAATCCTAAGCATTAAAACTGAAAACAGGAATTTGGTAATTATCTTAGTATATAAACGAACAACAACAACTGCTGAGGAATTCACAAATCAGTTAAGGAAGATAGATAGTTATCTGGATAGACTAGAAATTTCCACACCAAATATACTACTTGGAGATTTTAATATCCTTCATGTAAAAATGAAAGATGGCGCAACACAATGTTATACCAGAAATATCTCCGGGAAGCACCCAGGCTTAACAGGGACATTCCAGAGAACTAATGAGGCTTTGTGAGAAGTACTCATTGAACCAACAGATAATTGATCCCACTAGAAATAAAAATACCCAGGATATATTCACAAACAACGAGGAACTAATCAGAGACATAACAGTTACAATATACTCTGACCACAACATAGAAGTACAAACGAGTATTAACTCAGGGTTAGGGAACTGCATCACTAATGTAAGAGGAGGGATGTTCAGTAAGTTTAATTTCAACAATTACAGAAATGACTGGGAAAAAATAAACCAAGAGCTATCCGACATATCCTGGGTATCAGACATGAGAGCCCTAAATCCCCACCAGTGCCTAGAGAAGCTGAATATAGGAGCATACAAGGTATGTATGAAGCATGTACCATTGAAGAAACCCAGAAGATCAGATACCTAACTGTTGCATATGTGTCTTACCTAACAACCTGTCGGTATTTTATACCATTTTAATATTCACTCTGTCACTATGACAATTACGGAGGCGTTGGAAGACGACCAACACGCAGAAGTGATTTACACAGATTTTGCAAAGGCATTTGACAAATGCGATCATGGAGTGATAGCGCACAAAATGAGGGCCATAGGTAAAAACCTCAGTTCCCTAAGGCACTGTTCTGGCACCTCTGCTGTTTCTCATCCTCATAGCAGACATAGATATAAATACTCGTTACAATTCTGTATCATTATTTTCAGATGACACTAAAATAAGCATGAAAGTCATTACGGTAGAAGACACTGAAAATTACAGGAAGACATAAGTAAGATTTTCCAGTGGGCAGTGGATAACATGACGTTCAGTGGTGATAAGTTTCAGCTGCTTAGGTATGGAAAGAATGAAGAACTCAAAAGGAACACCATATACAAAACTCAAGACGGTCACCACATAGAACGAAGGGAACACGTAGAAGACTTTGGAATAATTATGTCATCCGACTTTTCTTTTAAAGACCATAACAAGACAAAGATCACGACAGCCAGGAAGAGGACGGGGTGGGTATTGAGAACTTTCAAAACAAGCGAAATAATGCCAATGGTGACACTCTTCAAATCGCTAGTGCTCCCTCACTTCGAATATTGCTCAGTGCTGACGACCCTGTTCAAGGCAGGAGAAATATCAGAGCTGGAACAAATTCAGAGATCGTTTACGGCTCACATTGAACCATTGAAACATCTAAATTATTGGGAACGCCTTCACGTCTTAAACATGTACTCATTGGAGCGGAGGAGAGAGAGATACATGATAATATATACCTGGAAAGTACTTGAGGGCCTGGTCCCAAATCTGCACACTGCCATAACAACATACTGGAGTGAGAGATATGGGAGGAAGTGTAAAATAAACCCAGTGAGGAGCAGGGGTGCGTTGGGGACAATACTGGAGCACTGTATTAATATCCGGGGTCCCAGACTATTCAACATCTTACTAGAAGATATCCAAAACACGGCTGGAACCAGTGTAGAAGCGTTAAAGAGAAAACTGGACAAGTATCTTCACCAGGTGCCAGATCAACCGGGCTGTGATGGATATGTGGGGCAGTGGGCCTCCAGCAGCAACAATCTGGTTGACCCGGCAAGTACCAGAAGAACCTAGCCTTGACCGGGCTCCGAGAGTAGTGAGACTCTCGAAACTTATCACAGGTATATCAAAGGTAAGGGTACATTTCAAATCAACGTTCTCTTCTTGATTTGTCTGACACTAAAATCACCTATGAAGATTACATATTTGTTTCCCCAAAAGTTTTCCCTTAAATGTTTTTTAAGTTCGGAGAGCTGGTGATGGGGGGGGGGAGGGGTGACAGCACACTAAGACCTGTTTGCCCAACACCAGTCACACCAATTTCACGTGGCATTTATGCATCGACTCCTTTTAATCCCTGGGAAGAAGCGCTTGTTTGATGTGAACTAGCAACTATACCTCGAGTGACGCCTCCATCTCCCATATACCAAGACTCGGAAAACCCTTCGTGAAGGGCCGCTAAGCGAGGTCAACATGCCCTGATCCTCTTCGGTAATATGCCTTTTGGCCACTGCTGTCAGATCATCCTCGGTAGTGGGCAGCGGCCTAGGACTATCCCCTAGAGGTGGACCTCGGTGTTCCCTCAAAGGCGTGCCCACTCAAACTCGATAACGTCATAATCCGCACTCCCTTTGAGCGCCACTGGAGAGCTTCCCGGGGACTACCAGAGATGTCGCCGCACAGCTGGACGCCACTTCTGATCCTCGCCTCTTGGAATTATGGAGACTCCTGATTTTCTGCTCTACGAAACATTGTCGGTGGATGGTGCGACCCACGCCCTCACATAGTGTGACTGCTGCTGCAACTGTTGCGACCCACGTCCTCACATAGTGTGACTGCTGCTGCAACTGTTGCGACCCACGCCCTCACATACAGTGTGACTGCTGCTGCAACTGTTGCGACCCACGCCCTCACATACAGTGTGACTGCTGCGCAACTGTTGCGACCCACGCCCTCAAATACAGTGTGACTGCTGCTGCAACTGCTGCGACCCACGCCCTCAAATACAGTGTGACTGCTGCTGCAACTGCTACGACCCACGCCCTCACATACAGTGTGACAACTGCTGCAACTGTTGCGACCCACGCCCTCACATACAGTGTGACAGCTGCTGCAACTGTCGCGACCCACGCCCTCACATATAGTGTGACTGCTGCTGCAACTGTTGCGACCCACGCCCTCAAATACAGTGTGACTGCTGCTGCAACTGCTGCGACCCACGCCCTCAAATACAGTGTGACTGCTGCTGCAACTGCTACGACCCACGCCCTCACATACAGTGTGACAACTGCTGCAACTGCTACGACCCACGCCCTCACATACAGTGTGACAGCTGCTGCAACTGTTGCGACCCACGCCCTCACATACAGTGTGACTGCTGCTGCAACTGTTGCGACCCACGCCCTCACATACAGTGTGACAACTGCTGCAAACTGCTGCGACCCACGCCCTCACATACAGTGTGACTGCTGCTGCAACTGTTGCGACCCACGCCCTCAAATACAGTGTGACTGCTGCTGCAACTGCTGCGACCCACGCCCTCAAATACAGTGTGACTGCTGCTGCAACTGCTACGACCCACGCCCTCACATACAGTGTGACAACTGCTGCAACTGTTGCGACCCACGCCCTCACATACAGTGTGACAGCTGCTGCAACTGTCGCGACCCACGCCCTCACATACAGTGTGACTGCTGCTGCAACTGTTGCGACCCACGCCCTCAAATACAGTGTGACTGCTGCTGCAACTGCTGCGACCCACGCCCTCAAATACAGTGTGACTGCTGCTGCAACTGCTACGACCCACGCCCTCACATACAGTGTGACAACTGCTGCAACTGCTACGACCCACGCCCTCACATACAGTGTGACAGCTGCTGCAACTGTTGCGACCCACGCCCTCACATACAGTGTGACTGCTGCTGCAACTGTTGCGACCCACGCCCTCACATACAGTGTGACAACTGCTGCAAACTGCTGCGACCCACGCCCTCACATACAGTGTGACAGCTGCTGCAACTGTTGCGACCCACGCCCTCACATACAGTGTGACAACTGCTGCAAACTGGGTCTGTCTTGTTTCGGTTCTTTGCCCCAAATTGATTTAACATGATTATGTTTAATAATAATAATAATAATAATAATAATAATAATAATAATAATAATAATAATAATAATAATAATAATAATAATAATAATAATAATAATAATATCTTTATTTACTACAAGTACATGTACAAGGTATACAGTCCTAGCTGACATCAATGACATACTACTATATAGAAAGCCCCTTGTTATGCAGAGCATTTCAGGCAAATTAGGTCAATTTTGTCCCAGGATGCGACCCACACTAGACGACTAACACCCAGGTACCCATTTTACTGATGGGTGAACATACACAACCGGTGTAAGGAAACAAACCCAATGTTTCAACCCTCGCCGGGAATCGAACCACCAGGCCACGGGCCACCAGCCGGGCCACGGGCCAATGTTATTATAATTAACAGTAATAATAATTGTGGAAATTTTGATAATTCTCCTATGATGTTATAAATCATAGGAA
>WNWK01054897.1:0-11420 GCA_009830355.1 Cherax destructor
AGCTGCCACCTTTCTTAAGAGTCTCTTGTGAGTACTCTATCGAAGGCCTTACTGAAATCCAAGTAAACTATATCATATTCTTTATCACTGTCTACTGCCTCAAATGTTTTATTGAAAAACGTCAGTAAATTTGTCAGGCAGGAACGACCTCTCGTAAACCCATGCTGAGATTCATTAATCAAATTATGTTCTTCAAGGTGACTTCTGATAATATCAGCTATAATTGATTCTAATAATTGCCTATAAATTCCTTTCTTCTGCCCTAAAAGATATTTGAGCCTATTATTCATCCATTTTGGGTCATTTCTATTCGATCTAATTTCTTTATATGGAATAAATGTTCTTTGGGCAGCATGTATAGTGTTCAGAAAACTGTCATATTGATAGCTCTCTTCATTACCCCAGTCCACAGATGGAAATAAATGGTATAAAATACCGACACAATGGAAAAATAAACACATAAGCAGTATAATGTGATCCTTTATTGACAACGTTTCGCCCACGAAGTGGGCTTTATCGAGTCACAGACAGATCTGTCTGTGACTCGATAAAGCCACTGCGTGGGCAAACATTGTCAATAAGGATCACATTTCTGCTTATGTGTTTTTTTCCAGTCCACAGATGATAAGTGTTCTCTAAGTCTATTGTAATCTGCTAAGCGAAAATCTGGGACCGTTACTGAGTTATTCCTACTATGAAACTTCCATTCAATGCCAAAGGTAATTGATTTGTGGTCGCTTGCGCCGAGTTCCTCTGTAATTTCTAAATTATTAACAAGGGTTTCCTTGTTTGCCAGAACTAAGTCAAGCAGATTATTTCCCCTTGTAGGTTCTGTCACAAACTGCTTCAAAAAACAATCTTGAACTACTTCTAAGAAATCGTTAGATTCTAAATTCCCAGTCAAAAAATTCCAATCAATTTGACTAAAGTTGAAGTCACCCAGAATAACTACGTTATCGTGCATTGTGGCCTTAACAATTTCCTCCCATAGTATTCTCCCTTGGTTCCTATCTAAGTTTGGGGGACGGTATATCACACCTAAAATCAATTTTTCATGCCCCTCTGAAAATTCTATCCAAACATAGATGTCATAGAACTTCAGGAAGTTTTAGACAAACTTAATTCGTGGTCAGAAAAGTGGCAGATGCAGTTCAATGTAGATAAATGCAAGGTTCTGAAGCTCGGGAGTGTTCATAACCCAAGCACTTATAAGTTAAATAACGTAGAACTTAGCCATACAGATTGCGAGAAGGACTTGGGGGTGATGGTAAGCAGCAACCTTAAACCAAGACAGCAATGCCTAAGCGTACGTAATAAGGCAAATAGATTACTGGGATTTATAAGAACATAAGAACATAAGAAAGGAGGAACACTGCAGCAGGCCTGTTGGCCCATACTAGGCAGGTCCTTCACAATCCGTCCCACTAACAGAACACTTGCTCAATCAAATTTTCAATGCTACCCAAGAAATAAGCTTTGATAATTATATTTACTCATGTGCGAGTCCCACTCAAATCCAACCCCTCTCACTCATAAGAACATAAGAACATAAGAAAGGAGGAACACTGCAGCAGGCCTGTTGGCCCATACTAGGCAGGTCCTTCACATTCCATCCCACCAACAGAACACTTGTTCAACCCAACTTTCAATGCTACCCAAGAAATAAGATTTGATAATTTGATTTACTCATGTGCAATTCCCACTCAAATCCAACCCCTCTCACTCATGAATTTATCAACCTAAATTTAAAACTACCCAAGGTCCTAGCTTCAATAACCCTACTAGGCAGACTGTTCCACTCATCAACTACCCTATTTCCAAACCAATACTTTCCTATATCCTTTCTAAATCTAAACTTATCTAACTTGAATCCATTATTGCGGGTTCTCTCTTGGAGAGATACCCTCAAGACCTATTTATATCCCCTTTGTTAATACCCATTTTCCACTTGTATACCTCGATCATGTCTCCCTCATTCTACGTCTTACAAGTGAATGTAATTTTAGGGTCTTCAATCTTTCTTCGTAAGGAAGATTTCTAATGCTATGTATTAATTTAGTCATTCTACGCTGAATGTTTTCTAACGAATTTATGTCCATTCTGTAATATGGAGACCAGAACTGAGCTGCGTAATCTAGGTGAGGCCTTACTAATGATGTATAAAGCTGTAATATAACCTCTGGACTTCTGTTGCTAACACTTCTTGATATAAATCCCAGTAATCTATTTGCCTTATTACGTACGCTTAGGCATTGCTGTCTTGGTTTAAGGTTGCTGCTTACCATCACCCCCAAGTCCTTCTCGCAATCTGTATGGCTAAGTTCTACGTTATTTAACTTATAAGTGCTTGGGTCATGGACACTCCCGAGCTTCAGAACCTTGCATTTATCTACATTGAACTGCATCTGCCACTTTTCTGACCACGAATTAAGTTTGTCTAAATCTTCCTGAAGTTCTATGACATCTATGTTTGAATCAATTATCCTACCTATCTTCGTGTCGTTGGCGAATTTTCTCATATCACTAGTAATTCCCTCATCAAGGTCATTGATATATATTATAAATAACAATGGGCCTAAGACTGATCCCTGTGGAACACCACTTGTTACAAGTCCCCATTCGGATTTAACCCCATTTATGCACACTCTCTGCTTCCTATTGGTGAGCCATGACTCGATCCATGACAGCACTTAAGAACATAAGAACATAAGAAAGGAGGAACACTGCAGCAGGCCTGTTGGCCCATACTAGGCAGGTCCTTCACAATCCGTCCCACTAACAGAATATTTGCTCAACCCAATTTTCAATGCTACCCAAGAAATAAGCTTTGACAATTCTACCCACTCATGCGCGAGTCCCACTCAAATCCAACCCCTCTCACTCATGAATTTATCCAACCTAAATTTGAAACTACCCAAGGTCCTAGCTTCAATAACCCTACTAGGCAGACTGTTCCACTCATCAACTACCCTATTTCCAAACCAATACTTTCCTATATCCTTTCTAAATCTAAACTTATCTAACTTGAATCCATTATTGCGGTTCTCTCTGGAGAGATATCCTCAAGACCTTATTTATATCCCCTTTGTTAATACCCATTTTCCACTTGTATACCTCGATCATGTCTCCCCTCATTCTACGTCTTACAAGTGAATGTAATTTTAGGGTCTTCAATCTTTCTTCGTAAGGAAGATTTCTAATGCTATGTATTAATTTAGTCATTCTACGCTGAATGTTTTCTAACGAATTTATGTCCATTCTGTAATATGGAGACCAGAACTGAGCTGCGTAATCTAGGTGAGGCCTTACTAATGATGTATAAAGCTGTAATATAACCTCTGGACTTCTGTTGCTAACACTTCTTGATATAAATCCCAGTAATCTATTTGCCTTATTACGTACGCTTAGGCATTGCTGTCTTGGTTTAAGGTTGCTGCTTACCATCACCCCAAGTCCTTCTCGCAATCTGTATGGCTAAGTTCTACGTTATTTAACTTATAAGTGCTTGGGTCATGGACACTCCCGAGCTTCAGAACCTTGCATTTATCTACATTGAACTGCATCTGCCACTTTTCTGACCACGAATTAAGTTTGTCTAAATCTTCCTGAAGTTCTATGACATCTATGTTTGAATCAATTATCCTACCTATCTTCGTGTCGTCGGCGAATTTGCTCATATCACTAGTAATTCCTCATCAAGGTCATTGATATATATATAAATAACAATGGATGTAGATGAATGGTTCAGAGAACCGACAAGTTGTTAAATTAGACACATATGCAACACTTGGGTATCTTTATTGAGGAAACGTTTCGCCACACAGTGGCTTCATCAGTCCAATACAAAGTAGAAAGGTGTAAGGAGAGGAGGAGTTTGAGGTTATCAGTCCCCCGGCCTGGAGTCGATGTGTTCAGTCCATCAATCTTGTTGAAGTGTAGCACAAGGCCGTAGAGGTGGCTTATATGCTGTAATCAGGTGAGATGCAGCAGGAGGAGGCAGGTCATAGTGGTATCAACCACTAGTCGAAGTAAGTCCTTGTCCAAAGGTTTGGACAAATGTTGAAGAATCCCTTTGTATCAAGATCCCAAGAAGTTGCTGTGTCAGACAGGATGTAGATGAATGGTTCAGAGAACCGACAAGTTGTTAAATGGGCCTAAGACTGATCCCTGTGGAACACCACTTGTTACAAGTCCCCATTCGGATTTAAGAACATAAGAACATAAGAATGGAGGAACACTGCAGAAGGCCTACTGGCCCATACAAGGCAGATCCTTATCAAAACCACCACTACCTAAAATTTATTCCGTACTCACGACACAAATCAAACCCAGCCCCTCCACTCATATATTTGTCCAATCTCTTTTAAAGCCACCCAAGGTCTTAGCCTCTATCACAGTACTCGGAAGATTGTTCCACGCATCTACAACTCTGTTCGAAACCAGTACTTGCCTATGTCCTTTCTAAATCTAAATTTATCCAATTTAAATCCGTTATTTCTCGTTCTTACTTGGTTCGATATCCTCAGTATTTTATTAATATCTCCTTTGTTTATGCCCATCATCCACTTGTACACCTCGATGATATCTCCTCATTCTACGTCTCTCCAGAGTGGAGATTCAACGCTCTAAGTCTATCTTCATACGGGAGATTTCTTATACTGTAAATCATTTTAGTCATTCTTCTTTGTATGTTCTCCAATGAATCTATATCCATCCTGTAGTAAGGAGACCAAAACTGAGCTGCATAATCCAAATGAGGTCTCACTAGTGATGTATAGAGCTGTAAAATAACTTTTGGACTTCTGTTGCTTATACTTCTTGAAATAAATCCTAGTAATCTGTTAGCCTTATTGCGCACACTTAGGCACTGTTGTCTTGGCTTTAGATTTCTGCTTACCATGACTCCCAAGTCTTTTTCACATTCTGTATGATCAAGCTCAACTTCACCTAGTTTATAAATTCGAGGGATATTTTCATTACCAACGACAAGCACCTTACACTTGTCCACATTGAACTTCATCTGCCACTTTTCAGACCAAGACATTAATTTATCCAAATCCTCCTGAGTTCACTGTTATCCTCCTCAGAATGAATTATACGGCCTATTTTGTATCATCAGCAAATTTACTCATGTCACTTGCAATTCCTTCATCAAGGTCATTAATGTAAATTATGAACAACAATGGGCCCAAACTGATCCTTGTGGAACGCCACTAGTGACAAATCCCCATTCAGATTTGACCCCATTAATGGAAACTCTCTGCTTTCTATTGGTAAGCCATGCCTCTATCCATGCTAGAACTTTACCTCCTATACCATGAGCTGCCACCTTCTTAAGAGTCTCTTGTGAGGTACTCTATCGAAGGCTTTACTGAAATCCAAGTAAACTATATCATATTCTTTATCACTGTCTACTGCCTCAAATGTTTTATTGAAAAACGTCAGTAAATTTGTCAGGCAGGAACGACCTCTCGTAAACCCATGCTGAGATTCATTAATCAAATTATGTTCTTCAAGGTGACTTCTGATAATATCAGCTATAATTGATTCTAATAATTTGCCTACTATAGACGTGAGGCTTATTGGACGGTAATTTGATGGAATGGACTTATCCCCTGATTTGAATATAGGAACCACATTAGCATTCTTCCACATCTCTGGCACAACACCAGTTAGGATGGACGTATAAACACATTCGTTAATGGCTGACTAAGTTCCATTTTGCATTCTTTAAGTACCCTGAAAACAACTCGTCGGGTCCCGGGGACTTATTTTGCTTCAGTTTATCTATCTGTTTGATAACCATGTCCTCGTGACAGTAATATTAGTTAATTTGAATTCTTCAGGAACTGAATAATTGTTAATTTCTGGAATCTCATTTACGTCTTCTTGTGTAAAAGACTGACAAAAAATAGTCATTAAATAGAGAACACTATTCCAGTTCGTTATCCGTCAGCTGTCCATTCCAATTTTCAGAGGTCCTACCTTTCCCTCACCTTGTCCTGTACACTCGTCATGCACACTCTCTGCTTCCTATTGGTGAGCCATGACTCGATCCATGACAGCACTTAAGAACATAAGAACATAAGAAAGGAGGAACACTGCAGCAGGCCTGTTGGCCCATACTAGGCAGGTCCTTCACAATCCGTCCCACTAACAGAATATTTGCTCAACCCAATTTTCAATGCTACCAAGAAATAACATAAGAACATAAGAACATAAGAAAGGAGGAACACTGCAGCAGGCCTGTTGGCCCATTCTAGGCAGGTCCTTCACATTCCATCCCACCAACAGAATATTTGTTCAACCTAATTTTCAATGCTACCCAAAAATAAGCTTTGATAATTTTATTTACTCATGTGCAATTCCCACTCAAATCCAACCCCTTTCACCATGAATTTATCCAACCTAAATTTAAAACTACCCAAGGTCCTTGCTTCAATAACCCTACTAGGCAGACTGTTCCATTCATCAACTACCCTATTTCCAAACCAATACTTTCCTATATCCTTTTCTAAATCTAAACTTATCTAACTTGAATCCATTATTGGGGGTTTCCCTTCTTGGAGAGATATCCTCAAGACCTTATTTATATCCCCTTTGTTAATACCCATTTTCCACTTGTATACCTCGATCATGTCTCCTCATTCTACGTCTTACAAGTGAATGTAATTTAAGGGTCTTCAATCTTTCTTCGTAAGGAAGATTTCTAATGCTATGTATTAATTTAGTCATTCTACGCTGAATGTTTTCTAACGAATTTATGTCCATTCTGTAATATGGAGACCAGAACTGAGCTGGTAATCTAGGTGAGGCCTTACAATGATGTATAAAGCTGTAATATAACTCTGGGCTTCTGTTGCTAACACTTTTGATATAAATCCCGGAATCTATTTGCCCCATTACGACGCTTAGGCATTGCTGTCTTGGTTTTAAAGGGTTTCTGCTTACCATCACCCCCAAGTCCTTCTCGCAATCTGTATGGCTAAGTTCTACGTTATTTAACTTATAAGTGCTTGGGTTATGGACACCCCGAGCTTTAAAAACTTTGCATTTATCTACATTGAACTGCATCTGCCATTTTTCTGACCAGGAATTGAGTTTGTCTAAATCCTCCTGTAGTTCACTGGGCATCTACGTCTGAATCGATTATCCTACCTATCTTGTCATCAGCGAATTTGCTCATATCACTAGAAATTTCGCAGGTCATTTATTATTATAAAAACAACGGGCCCAAAACCGATCCCTGAGGAACGCCACTTGTTACAGATCCCCACCCGATTTAACCCCATTTATGCACACCCCCTGCTTCCCCATTGGTGAGCCATGACTGATCCATGACAACACTTTTCCCAATGCCATGAGCAGCCACTTTCTTTAACAGTCTCTGATGTGGTACTCATCAAAAGCCTTACTAAAATCCAAATAAACAAAATCGAATTCTTTATCATTATCAACTGCCTCAAAGCCTTACTGAAAAAAAATTAAAAATTAGTTAGGAGGAACCCCTGGGAATCCATGCGAGTATCATTAATCAAATTTGCCAGAGATGGCTTTTTGTTATCCGTATAATCGACTCTTTAATTTCCCCCCCCAAATTTATGTTAGACTTATTGCGGTAATTTGATGGTAACCTTTTCCCCCGTTTAAAAATGGAATTCATTAGCCACTTCCAGATCCGGACTACACCTGTTTGGAGTGGTTAAAAATTTTTAAGGGCACAGAGTTTTAAATTTTATTTTTAAGAACCCTTTAAAAAAAACCCTCAGGCCTGGCGATTTTTTTGCTTCAAAGGATCTGTTTTATAACCTTTTTTCTAGTGACGGATATACATAATTTATTTTTTAGGCCAAAAATACCTAATTCTTGGGAATTTTATGCTTCCGAGGAAAACCAGAGAAAATAATTATTAAAAATAGAGCCCTTTCATTCTCTTTGTCAGTGATACCCATAATTATTTTTAAGGGGGCCTATCTTATCTCTAACTTTTGTTCTATACACCGGGAAAACTTTTGGGTTAGTTTTCGAATCCCTAGCAACTTTAATTTCGTAGTCCCGCTTAGCTTTTCTTACCCCCTTTTTTAACGCCCCTCTTAATGTCAATAAAAACTGATTCATAAGATGACCTCCCCTTTTGATACCCCCTATAAATTCCTTTCTTCTGCCCTAAAAGATATTTGAGCCTATTATTCATCCTTTTTGGGTCATTTCTATTGGATTTTGGCCCAACAAATGCCATATAAGCTGGGCAGCCGGGTTCACAAGCCATGTTTCTTTCCCACCCTGGGCACCCAGTGAGCCTCAAAAAGATTCGCTATTTCAATCTCCCCCTGTATGTTCGGGACCTTCAAGCGAATTTTTATCGATGCCCTGCGAAAACAAGGGGTATATAGAGAAAGATGGCAGTCACAGGACTGATGCTCCCAGGGGGACGGACAAGTTCCAGGCAGCACTTTATCCACTCACCCAAACCAAACCCACATAAGCTGGGCAGCCTGGGAATCTTGACCACCCCCAGTAGCAGTATCCAGTCCTGCTGATCGATCTTTCTTGTATATACCCGCTTGTTTCCCCGCGTGGTGCTTTGGGAATATAAATCGCTGTCCGTTTTAAAAAACCAAGAGTGATTTGATTTTGGGATCTTGACGTACTGGCAAGGCGATATATTGTCAGTAGATCCTGAGGGAGGAGCAAACAGCATCCTGAGGGAGGATCAAAGTAGCTTTCTGGGGGGGAGGAGCTAAGTAACATCCTGAGGGAGGAGCAAATAACATCCTGGGGGAGGAGCTAAGTAACATCCTGAGGGAGGAGCTAAAACATCCGGGAGGGAGGAGCTTAACATCCTGAGGGAGGAGCTAAGTAGCATCCTGAGGGAGGAGCTAGCATCTTGGGGGAGGAGCTGGAACATCCTGAGGAGGACCCAAGGACAACAATGGAATTCAGCCAAAATTTTTTTGGAAGAAGCAACCCTAAGGCTGCCTCCCTTTTTTAAAGCTTGTATATAAAATGTTTTTTTTTTATTAATTGTGTCCATTACTCCAACGATTTATTAATTTCACGATATTATGAAATTTTATTTGAATGTGTTTATCAGGGGTGTGGAGGGGGTGTTGGTCAGTACTACAAGGCCCAAAGGGATTAAGCTCACCTGGCACTAGCACCTACATCACCCCCCACCTTCCAAGACTCTCACTTCACCTACCTGACCAATGTCAGCACCTGGGAGGATACTTGTCACCTGGATTTTTTTTATGACATCAGAACTCCATAGATGTATTGATCATAGGCAACTTTTGTCTGTCTTTCTGCCCTCTCTCTCTCTTTTTTCTCCTCTCTTCCTTTTTCTCTCTTTTTTTTTTTTTTTTTTTTTTTTTCCTTTTCCCCCCTCCCCCCCCTTTCTCCTTCCCTTTCCCTCCTCTCTTCCTTTTCCCCCCCTCCTTTTATAAAAAATATATTTTAAAAAAAAAATATAAACATGCCCGGTGTTTTACCAAAAAGGTGAAAATGGAAAAACCGAAAAAAAAATTTTATCAAAAAATTTCACCTCACTGAAAAATAATAAAACCGGGGGGCACCGGGTTGGGAAGGCCCAAATCCCCAATTTTAAAAAAGGGAAAAAAAGAAAAATTTTAAGGGCCCAAGGGGAAAAGGGGAAAAAAGGGTGGGGGTTGGGGTTGGGGTTTCCCTTTGAAAAATGGGGGAGGAAAGGGGTCCTTGACACAGTTCCTCACATGAGATTAGTAAAGAAGTTGGAAGAACAAGCATGTATAAACAGGAAGGGCACTGGAATGGATCAGGGAATACCTCACAGGAGGCAACAACGGGTCATGGTGCGTGTTTAGGTATCAACAGGGGCGCCCCGTGACGAGCGGCGTACCGCGGGGTCAGTCCTAGGACCCAGTGGGTTTTTCTTGGCAAATGTAAACGACATGACGGATGGGATAGACTCAGAAGTGTCTCTGTTCGCAGATGATGTGAAATTAATGAGGAGAATCACATCGGAAGAGGACCAAGCAGGACTTCAAACAGACCTGGACAAGCTTGACATCTGGTCTAGCAACTGGCTTCTCGAATTCAATCCCACCAAATGCAAAGTCATGAAGATCGGAGAAGGACAACGAAGACCGCTGACAGAGTACAGGCTAGGTGGACAAGGGCTACAAACCCCGGCAAAGGAGAAAGACCTTTTGGGGGGAGTATAACGCCGGGGGTCTCCGGAGGCACACATCAACCAGATAACTGCGGCAGCATATGGGCGACTGGCAAACCTAAGATTAGCGTTCCGTTACCTAAACAAGGAATTTTTTCAAGACACTGTACACCGTGTACGTCAGGCCCATACTAGAATATGCAGCACCAGTTTTGGGGAAACCCCCACCTGGGCAAGCACGTAAAGAAACTAGAGAAAGTGCAAAGGTTTTGGGCAATAGTTCCACAACTCAGGGGTCTGTCCTATGAAGAAAGGTTGAGGGGAAAAAGGACTAACAACACTGGAGGAAAGAAGGGTCAGAGGAGACATGATAAAGACATACAAAATAATTGGGGGGGAATCGACAAGGGAGACAGGGACAGGGTGTTCCAGAGAGGGAACAAGAAACAAGGGACACAACTGGAAGCTGAAGACTCAGATGAGCCAAAAGGGGTGTTAGGAAGCATTTCTTCAGCCACAGAGAGTTTGGGGAAATGGAATAGTCTAGAGAAAGATATAGTGGGGGCAGGAACCATACATAGTTTTTTAAAACGAGGTATGATAAAGCCATGGAGCAGGGAGAGCAGAGACCCCGTAGCTGGGGAAACGAAGAGGTGGGGCCAGGAGCTGAGTCTCGACCCCTGCAACCACAATTAGGGGGAGTACAATTAGGTGAGTACTATCTTTTGGGGGCGCTGGAAAACAGCCAGGTCCCTCCAAAATGCCAATATCCCAAAACCCTCCTTTTTAAATTTTAGGTTGAAAAGGGACCCAAGTCCCAACCAGACTTTAGTCCTTGGGAAAAAGGGGGGGAGTTCAAAGTTTTCCCTCTACTAACACCCTTTTTAACTCCACACCCCCCCTAATTGCCACACCTAAAAAAAATTTTCTGCTAATATATACACCCACATTGCCCTTAGACAGGGCATCTCCAATTTTCCTCCAGCCCCCCCCCTCAGCAATTACAACCCATTTCAACCCCATATAAGAGTGGTGGTACCACTATATTCTGTACACCCTTTTTGCCCCCATGGGTGGGGTTTTTTACTCCACAGATTCCTCAACGCACCACTCACCTTTTTTTCCCTTTATCAATTCATGGTTAACCTCATCCCTTCATAAACCCATCAGCTGACACATCAACTCCCAGATATCTGAAAACATTCACTTTTTCCATACTTCCTCCCTCAAAAAGTATATCCAATTTTTTTTTTATCTAAATCGTTTGATA
>WNWK01054898.1:0-11419 GCA_009830355.1 Cherax destructor
GGGGTTTGGGGGGGGGGGAAATAGTAGGTGGGAAGGGCGGGGGTTAGTTGAGGGGAAGTGTGAGGGGTGTGGGGGGGATTTAGGGGGGTGAGTGCAGGTGGGAGTGTAGGTGGGAAAACAGGTAGGTTTTAGTGCAGGTGGGTAGAGTGTAGGTGGGAGTGGCAGGTGGGTGGGAAATGCAGGTGGGTAGAGGCAGGTAGGTTGTAGTGCAGGTGGGTAGTAGTGTAGGTGGGAAGTAGTGTAGGTGGGATAGAGTGAGGTGGGTAGTAGTGCAGGTGGAGTGGAGTGTAGGTGGGAGTGGCAGTGTAGGTGGGAGTGGCAGTGTGGGTGTGAGTGGCAGTGTGGGTGGAGTGGCAGTGTGGGTGTGAGAGGCAGTGTAGGTGTGGTGGCAGTGTATGTGTGGTGGCAGTTAGGTGGGGAGTGGCAGTGGCAGTGAGGTGGGAGGAGAGTGTGGTGGGGAGAGGAGTGGAGGTGGGAGTGGCAGTGTAGGGGTGGGAGTGGAGTTAGGTGGGTGGCAGTGTAGGTGTGAGTGGCAGTGTAGGTGGAGTGGCAGTGTAGGGTGGAGTGGCAGTGTAGGTGGGAGTGGCAGTGTGGTGGAAGTGGCAGTGTGGAGGTGGGAGAGACAGTGTAGGTGGGAGTGGCAGTGTAGGTGGGAGTGGCAGTGTGGGGGGAGTGGCAGTGTAGGTGGGGTGGCAGTGTAGGTGGGAGGCATGTAGTTGGAAGTGGCAGTGTAGGTGGGAGGGCAGTGTGGTGGGAGTGGCAGTGTAGGTGGAATGGCAGTGAGGTGGGAGTTCAGTGTGGGAGTGGCAGTGTAGGTGGTAGTGGCAGTGTAGGTGGGAGTGGCAGTGTAGGTGGTAGTGGCAGTGTAGGTGGGAGAGGCATTGGTGGAGTGGCAGTGTAGGTGGAGTGGCAGTGTGGTGGAGTGGCAGTGTGGAGGTGGTAGTGGCAGTGTAGGTGGGAGAGGCAGTTGGTGGTGTGGCAGTGTAGGTGGGAGTGGCAGTGTAGGTGGGAGGAGGCAGTGTGGTGAGTGGCAGTGTGGTGGGGTGAGTGGCAGTGTAGGTGGGAGGGCAGTGTAGGTGGGAGTGGCAGTGTAGGTGGGGTGGCAGTGTAGGTGGGAGTGGCAGTGTGGTGGGAGTGGCAGTGTGGTGGTAGTGGCAGGGGGGTGGGAGTGGAGTGTAGGTGGGAGGGCACTGTGGTGGAAGTGGCAGTGTAGGTGGGAGGGCAGTGTAGGTGGAGTGGCAGTGTAGGTGGGAGGGGTGTGGGAGTGGCAGTGGGTGGAGTGGCGGAGTGTAGGTGGGAGTGGCAGTGTAGGTGGTGAGTGGCAGTGAGGTGGGAGGGCAGTGTGGTGGGAGTGGCAGTGTAGGTGGGAGTGGGAGTGGCAGTGTAGGTGGGAGTGGCAGTGTGAGGTGGGAGAGCAGTGTGGTGGGGTGGCAGTGTAGGTGGGAATGGCGTGTAGGTGGGAGTGGCAGTGTGAGTGGGAGTGGCAGTGTAGGTGGGAGTGGAGTGTAGGTGGTAGTGGCAGTGTAGGTGGTAGTGGCAGTGTAGGTGGGAGTGGCAGTGTAGGTGGGAGGGCAGTGTGGTGGGAGTGGCAGTGTAGGTGGAGTGGCAGTGTGGGTGGAGGAAGCAGTGTAGGTGGGAGTGGCAGTGTAGGTGGGAGTGGCAGTGTAGGTGGGAGAGGCAGTGTAGGTGGGAGTGGCAGTGTAGGTGGGAGTGGCAGTGTAGGTGGGAGTGGCAGTGTAGGTGGGAGTGGCAGTGTAGGTGGGAGTGGCAGTGTAGGTGGTAGTGGCAGTGTAGGTGGGAGTGGCAGTGTAGGTGGGAGTGGCAGTGTAGGTGGAGAGACAGTTTAGGTGGGAGTGGCGTGGCAGGTGTGAGTGGCCGTGTAGGTGGGAGTGGCAGTGTAGGTGGGAGTGGCAGTGTAGGTGGGAGTGGCAGTGTAGGTGGTAGTGGCAGTGTAGGTGGGAGTGGCAGTGTAGGTGGGAGTGGCAGTGTAGGTGGTAGTGGCAGTGTAGGTGGGAGTGGCAGTGTAGGTGGGAGTGGCAGTGTAGGTGGGAGTGGCAGTGTAGGTGGGAGTGGCAGTGTAGGTGGGAGTGGCAGTGTAGGTGGGAGTGGCTGTGTTCCTCATCAGCTGATGTCTGCACTTTCACTTTTCTTTTTTTATGTAAACTTGGGTCACCGACCCAGCACTCTTATCTTCCCACCCGGGGAGATAGAACTAGGTGTATTACTGGGGTGAGGTAGAACTAGGTGTATTACTGGGGTGAGATAGAACTAGGTGTAATGCTGGGGTGAGGTAGAACTAGGTGTAATGCTGGGGTGAGGTAGAACTAGTTGTAATGCTGGGGTGAGTAGAACTAGGTGTATTACTGGGGTGAGGTAGAACTAGGTGTATTACTGGGGTGAGGTAGAACTAGGTGTATTACTGGGGTGAGATAGAACTAGGTGTATTCCTGAAGTGAGATAGAACTAGTCTGTTACTGGTGTGAGATAGAGGTTAGTCTGTTCCTGGGGTGAGATAGGACTAGGTCTATTCCTAGGGTGAGATAGAACTAGGTCTGTTACTGGGGTGAGATGAACTACTTGTTACTGGGGTGAGATAGAACTAGGTATGTTACTGGGTGATATAGAGCTTGATATATTGGTGGTGAGATAGAACTAGTTCTGTTATTGGTCACTAGTTCTATTACTGGGGTGAGATAGAAGAGCTTGTATATTTAGTTCCATGATAGAAGCTTTTCTATTTTAGAGACGAATGATTCTGGATTTTGTATAGTATTTAACTGATATTATTCTTAGTTGGTATATCGGGTGTTTACTAGGAGATAATTTCGGTCGTAGTGAAACACACAGAGTGGTTGGTAACTGGTATATTGACCGAGTTTGCAAGGGTAAGTAACCCAAGCCGTACCTGTTCTGACCTAGGCCTGGCGTCGAATGGGGGAGGTGCCTCTGGCTCTGCACACACATGCGCGGGACTTGTGACGTCACAAGTAGCAAGGGATCCTAACTATAATATAGCTGGTACATGATATACTACATAAGTATAATACATAGGAGTGTACGGGTTGTACTTATAACGGCTGCATCACGGCTGTTCACGTGATTTCCAACCTCTGCCCATGTGATCTGGCATCAGCCAATGATAGGCCTGCCTTTTGAATGCCTCAGCGCCAGGCGGCCTAGTGTTCAGTTACCATCGAGACTGAGTGCAGGACAGACGGACACAGGCATAGGCTCTCAGCTCCCATATATCCAACGCCTCATTAAACGCTACCAAAAACCAAGCTCATCGTCTGTTAATATTACCAAATCTATGAAAAGAACCCCACAACACAAATGGTGACAGCTCGTGGGCGTAGATTTTGTGTAATCTGAGCAGATTTAACAAGAGGAAGAGCTGGTGTTCAGTGCCTCCAGCGTCAATATCAACCGTCGCCAGCGACTCACCTTCCCTCACCCGTGACGTCACCCATTCAAGACTCTTCTGAAGCAGTGTCTCCAGTCTTCTGGCTTCTAATTGCAAGTAAACCTCCGAAGAGTTGATCTGGGTTTTGCAATTAAGCCAACAAGTAAGCCAGTTTATGGGAAGAGCCTAAGCCAAGCCTGCAGTCATCCAGTCTGTCTCTTGTCATCCATCCTGCATTTCACTGCTGTGTGCAAGTAAGAGAATTCATGTTCACAGTCCAGAGAGCTAAGCCAGCTTCTTCAGGAAAGCCAGTTATACAAGTAAGCCAGTCGTTTCTTCAGCAAGCCAGTTCCTTGCAGTATTGTCTCCAATCGCTCTGTGCTACAAGTTGGACGCTTGTCAGAGTGATATTCACCATTCCTGTGGCTTAGTGTGAAAAAAGCCACCTGGGTTAGTTGTCCCCAGGCCGTGAGAATTTTTTGTACTGGCCGGACCCCGTGACGTCATCGCCCACCGCCAGCTAGTGAGGCAGCAGTGACGTCATCCACGCGCGCGCCACTCACCACCCGCGCTAGTGTAAACAAAGATACCACCTGCTCACCTCTCTCTACCAGCCAACATTTTGTGGTATTTTCTACCCTATCTGGGGTACCAGCAGCATTGTTTCTGGCTCACATAGCAAGTCAGAGTGTCTTCCTTCATCCCAGAGCGCCAACGTAAAGCTTGCTGTGTGAGTTCTTCGGTAGCGCATTTCTACAAGACTCAGCAGTCACGACCAGGAATATATTCTCTCCACCTATACCCGTCGTTCATTCATCATTAGACTCTATTCTATTATAGACATTCGTGTGTGTGAGACATTTAAGCAGTGAATTTTCTTAGTGACATTTAAAGACTTGTGTTTCAGTTTCGTGTAAATTTATTTCAAATACTTTTCAGTATTCATTGTATTCCGTGTCTCATTTTATATCTATGTTCCTTTGTAAACTTCGTACACATGCAGTAAGTACTTGTGTATAAATTTTCTTGTCCTTGAGTGCAGTATTTGATTTATTCGTTATTATTGCAGTGTTTATTAATTCCCTGTCCTTCATTTTCTTTCCCAGTGCATTCCCTTGTGTTTTTATGCAGTGTCTGTGAATAGTTCCTTATTGTTTATACCCCAGTGTTCCTAGTTGCATATTTCATTTTCCTGTGTTCCATTCAGTGTGTCCCATTATTTTTGTGCCAGTATCTCACCTGTTTTAGTTCAACAGACAGTTTATATTTTTGTGTCAACCTGTGCCTCATTTTTTTAAATTTTGCAGAATCTGTTCATCGAATATATTTTGTCTGAAGCAGCAAGAATTATCTCTATATATATATACTTTTAAATGCAAGATCTTATTGCATAAACTATCACATTCACTGACTGAATCTTGTTGTGTTGGTATTCTCTCAAAACTGTAAGTTTTTATCCTTTATTTAATTTGTGTATTATTGTCTTTGTGTTGATCTTATCAATAATTCCTTGAACAAATTAACTCTTAACCCTCATATGTAAAGTAAAGTAATATTCATTATAATCATTTCATTAGTTTTCTTAAGTGAACTAAGAGTTAAAGTGTTCATTCTCCTGTGCCCAGTGCAACATTGATTTTTAATTGATGCAGTAAATTGTTTATGCAATACCATACATTGATTACACTTTACAATTATTCTCCAGTAGTGATTACTTGTTCTTGTTTTTTTGCATACAGTGTTGTGCACTTTATTCCATTTACTCAGTGTTATCCTGAAAAGTACTAATATTTCAATGCTAGTTGTCAGCATCATAGTTAATTCTTCAGCCAGCAATGCATATTAAATTCTAGTGTCATTTTCTCTTAAGAAAATTTGTTTCTAGTATTTTTCCAGTTGAATACAATTTTTTTTTATTGTATTTCCACTTTGCATTGATTTATTATTTCTCATCTAGTAATTTTGTTTTAAATTCCAGTAGAGAGAGATCACTTTGCAGTTAATCCTTACAGTATTCATATTGCCTTTTATTGCAATTTGTAAAGTAATTCCTTAAATTTTACAGTCAAAAATCTGTGAGTTTTACCATCTTGTGCAGTGTATATTAGTTGTTTTAACCCCTTTTCTGCATCTAATTCAATGAATTTGTTTAATTCCCATTTTAACTAATTGTGTACTGTGAATATTTTACCATTCTCATTTTTTACCTGAATTAGTCTTTGTGCAATTTTCATTGCAAGTATGTCTCACTTACCTTACAGTAGTGTAGCTTGACGGCATTCAGTGCTCTAATGTTCCAAATGCCCTTGCTGAAATTTATGATAGTCATTTCCGAATGCTAGACCTACCCAGCCACAGAGTCAATACTATAGTTTTCTTCGTGATCCTGATAGTTCCTTACCGACTGAAAGACAGTATCTAGCTTTTGAGCAATGGTTTTGTTCTCACAGCGTATCAGGAGTTTTAACAGTTCTCGGAATGTGAAGTTCAAATTCAGTCCTGATAGCTTTGTGCATTATGTATTAACGTAGCCGAGCGGTCAAGAAACTAGTATTACTGTCACTCCTGTCTGGAATTCAGTCCCTACAATATCTTGCATGCAAGATAGCGTTCAGATGCCTAGGGTGCGAGGTATCCCGGACCGCCTTAGTACTGAGTCTATCCTTGAATGTTGCTAGTTCAAGTAGTTCCTCTCCAGGGAGCGCTTTGTTGAAGAAAGACTACTTGAATGAGTTATAGCATCTCTCGCTGATGCAAAAAGCAATTGCAGAAAGCGTTTCTGTTGCTAGTGTATTCACTAGGTGCCAGTTGTTGTCCCTCGTGTTCAGATAGTGTTTCTTTCCAGTTGACAGTAAGTCCTTTGCAGAGTAAAGTGTGTGTGTCGAGTAATTATTACCTGCAGTAAGAGAATAGTGGAGCCATTCTCCTTTGTTAATACTTTGTGTTATTGAGCTATCTATTTCACCCGGGGAGAGTCCTTCCACTCCACCGTGCCGTTCATTCCTCCAGTAGGAAAGTGTTCCCAGTTCTTAGTGAATAAAGAAAACTTAGTTTAAGAGATTATTGGCATTTGCTAGCCGAGTCCTTACTAAGGCTGAACGCAATTTACAGTTATGCAAATCCAATGTAGTTGCTGATGCTTTGTGCGTCATATCAGTGTAGACTCCGATCCTCTATTTAGTGCTGAGGATGTAAAGACTGCTCAAAGACAAGACCCCTTGTGGTCTGGTGTGGTTCGATTCCTGCTCCAGGAAGATCTTATTCTCTCTGTGAAGCAACCAGCACCCATTAGTGACTTTGTCATGAACCAAAATTACTGTATCGCACTACCGGTTGGGTAATCCTAGTAAGAGTATACCAATTAGTAATTCCCAGTCACTAGTGAAAGTAGCCTTGCAGCTAGTTCACGATGTACCAGATGTTGCACATCCTGGTATGGATCGTTCTGTGAAACAAGCCAGATTGAAATACTTTTGGCCTCGTATGTGTGGTTCGATTCCTGCTCCAGGAAGATCTTATTCTCTCTGTGAAGCAACCAGCACCCATTAGTGACTTTGTCATGAACCAAGAATTACTATATCTACCGAGTTGGGTAATCCTAGTAGAAGAGTATACCAATTAGTAATTCCACAGTCACTAGTGAAAGTAGCCTTGCAGCTAGTTCACGATGTACCAGATGTTGCACATCCTGGTATGGATCGTTCTGTGGAAACAAGCCAGATTGAAATACTTTTGGCCTCGTATGTCTACCGATAATGAGTATTCACGGTCCCAATCAATCCAGATCTTTCCTATCAGTGAGCCATGGGAAAGAGTTGCACTAGATCTGTTGACCAACCCAATGTTCCCTCAGTGGAAACAAACATCTGTGGTATTATCATTATTTCACCCAGATATTGTGAGTTGTTCCACCCGATAAGGGCTGCCGGCAGAGAAAACGTTTAAGAAAGTATAATCTGTGAATACCCTCCCTGTCCCTCATAAAGATAATGGAGGTGAATTTTGAACGAGATTCCCCAGAAAATTTTGTTTGAAAATTATAAACTACCATTGTTCCACACCCCTCCCGCCAAAAAAGGAAATTGAGAAAGAACCAATAAGAAAGTCCTTATGTCTTGGGAAACCATCAACCCAATAGTGTAACCTGGGATGAAGTTTACCTGAATGTCTTATTCCCTAATACACGAAAGGGTTTAAATTTTAACCCCAATATTTTTTTTAGATCCCAAAGGAAAATTTTCCCCCTCAATAAAAATTGAGCCCCCAAAAAGAGTTTGATCCACCCAGAGATGAAAAATTATACCCATATCAATCTAAACCCGGGAGAGTTGGGGTTAAATGCAACTAACCTGTATAGTTTTAAAATTTTTAAACGTTTAAGGGGGATAATACTACTTAGTATTACCCCCAAAGGTGTTCGTTCTCTCCGGCTGAGAATTTTGGAGTTAAAAAAATATTACCTTTTCTGTTAATCATACCTTCGGGGAATTATTTTTCCCTTGAATTGGGGGTCACTTTAAAAGCGATGAACAAATTTTTTTTCTCCCCCTTATTTTATTTCTTGAATGAGCCATTTGAAATTCCCAAGTACCCCAAATCAAATATATAATGTAGATTTTCAGTCAAGATAATATCCATGTAAAATTTTAATGTTCAACTTTTTGTACTTTGATATTGTATGGGGAAAAATGAAATTTTTTGCCTGTTGTCCTTATTTTTTATTGGGGTGCCCAGACGCCCCAAGAGCAGCCCCCGCTTAAAGTTTTAACCGGCCACCCCCGGGTGTTCACGTGATTTAACCCTGCCCATTTATCTGGCATCAGCCAATGATAGGCCCCCCTTTTTTAAAGCCTAGCGCCAGGGGGCCCCGTGTTCAGTTAACCCAGGCCCCGGTGGGACAAAAGGGGACAGGCATAGGCCCCAGCTCCCATATTCCCCAAGCCCAAAAAAGCCACCAAAAACCCAAGCTCACGCCCCTTAATATTACCAAATTAGAAAAAGAACCCCACAACACAGGGGGGGCGTACACACTGGGGGTATTGTTCAACCTTAAAAGTTCTTTCTGAATGTTCTTATATGATAGTGTTCTTTGGGGTTTTTTTTCCTGGGGGAAAAAGGTGGAGGAAAAGGTTTTGGTTTAAAAACCCCCTCGAGGCCTTTTTCAGGCCCTTTTTCCATGGCTTACCTGAATTGTTCTTGGGGGATATTGAAGCGAGGAGACTAAATTCCAGTGGGTACACTCCCCCACCTTCCAAGGTTTCAAAAACCCAAAATGTTTTATCCATGGATACTTACACCATTTTTTTTTAAAGGATTTGCCCCAGGAAGGTGTTTGGGGGTTTTGGAAAAGGTCTGGGGATTTATTAAATTTTAGAACTTGGTTTAGAACTTGAAAAATTTGGCGTTGGTGGTTAGGTTATTTGGGGGTTTGGAGCTTTTGGGGGAAAGGGGGGGGTTTTGGGGGTTATGGATTGGGGGTTGGTTTGTTAGGGTTGGGGTTTGGGAGGGACGTTTTGGGTTGTTTGGGGTTTGGGTTAGGGTTTTTTTGGAAGGGGGGTTTTGGGTTATGGACGTTTTGGGTTAGGGGAAGTTGGTGTTAAAAGGGCGTTTTGGGTTGAATTATGTTGGTGTTAGTTTGGGGTTTGGGGTTTGGGGGGTTTGGTTTTTTATGTTGGGGGTTGGGACGTTTTGGGTTTTGGAACCGGGGGGTTTGTTATGTTTTTGTTTGGGGGGTTGGGTTGGGGGTTTTGGGTTTGGAAAAATTTTGGGTTAGGGGAAGTTGGTGTTGGGGGGTTGGGTTAGGGACCTTTTGGGTTAGTTTTTTTTGGGTTAGGGGGGTTTTGGGTTGGGGATGTTTTGGTTTTTTTGGCCTTTTTTTGGTAGTTTTTTGGGTTAGGAGGGGTTTGGGTTAGGAACGTTTTGGGTTGGGGGGTTTTGGGAGGGGGTGTTGGGTTAGGGGGGTTTTGGGTTTTTAGTTTTGGGTTAGGGGGGTTTTGGGTTATTGTTGGGAGGGACGGGAGAGGAACGTTTTTTGGAGGGTTGGTGTTTTGGGAAAGTTGATGTTAGTTTGTTGGTGTTAGGAACGTTGGTGTTAGTTATGTTGATGTTAGGGACGTTTTGGGTTAGGAACGTTGGTTAGGGGGGTTTTGGGTTAGGGACGTTGGTGGTTTTTTTGTTGGGTTAGGGGGGTTTTGGGTTATGTTTTTGGGTTTGGGACGGGGGTTATTTTATAGGAAAGGGCGGGTGTTAGGCTTGGGTTGGGGGTTTGGGGGCGGTATGTTTTGGGTTAGGGGGGTTGGTGTTAGTTTTTTGGTGTTAGGGGCGTTTTGGGTTATGTTGGGGTTTGGGACGTTTTGGGGAAAAGGCGTTTTGGGGGAAGGGGGGTTGGTGTTAATTATGTTTTGGGTTAGGGACCCTTTTGGGTTTGGGGAAGTTGGTGTTTGGGGGAAATTTTGGGTTTTGGGAAAGTTGATGTTAGTTTGGGGTTTGGGTTAGGAACGTTGGGTTAGTTATGTTGATGTTAGGGACGTAGGTGATAGGGGAAGTTGGTGTTAAAAGGGAAGTTGGTGTTAGGAAAAATTTTTTTTAGGGGGGTTGGTGTTAGGTTTTTTGGGGTTAGGGAAAAAGGGGAGGGGGGGTGTTAGGGGAAGTTGGTGTTAGTTAAGGATGTTAGGGACGTTGGGTTAGGGGGGTTTGTTAGGAACGTTTTGGGTTAGGGACGTTGGGTTAGGAACGTTGGTGTTGGGACGTTGATGTTAGGAACGTTGGTTTAGGGACGTTGGTGTTAGGGGGGTTGGTGTTAGTTTTGTTTGGGGTTAGGGAAAGTTGGGTGTTAGTTATGTTGGTGTTGAGCGTTTGGGGTTTAATTTTGTTTATGTTAGGGGCGTTGGGGTTAGGGGCGTTTTGGGGTTTGGAACGTTGGGTTGGGGAAAGTTGGTGTTAGGGAAAGGGTTAGGAACGTTGGTGTTAGGGAAAGTTGGTGTTAGGGAAAGGTGTTAGGAACGTTGGTGTTAGGGAAAGGGAGGGATGCTGGGTGTTAAGTTTTTATGTTAAAGGGGCTGGGTGTTGGGGTTTTGGTGTTGGTGCGGGGGGAAAAAATGTTTGTGTTTAAAAATGCCGGGGGTTTGGGGGTTGGGGGTTAAGGGGCCGGAGGGGGGGGGTTAAGGGGCCGGGAATTTTGGGATGTTGGGTTTAAGGGTGCTGGGGGTTTGGGGTGTTGGTGTTAAGGATGCTGGGGGTTTGGGATGTTGGTGTTAAGGATGCTGGGGTTAGGGGTATTGGTGTTAAAGATGCCGGGTGTTAGGGGGTTGGTGTTAAAGGGTGCTGGGTGTTAGGGGTTTGGTTTTTGGGGCTGGGGTTAGGGGTGGGTTTTGGGGGGGCGGGGTTGGGGGTTAGTGTTAAGAAGCTGGGTGTTAGGGGTGTTGGTTTGGGGTGCTGGGGAGGGGTGTTGGTGTTAAGGGGCTGGGTGTTAGGGGTGTTTTGTTAAGGATGGGTTTTTAGGGGTATTTGGGGTTTTAAAAAGCCGGGTGTTAGGGGTGTTTGGGGGTGGGAGCTGGGGTTTGGGGTGTTGGTTTGGGATGCTGGGGTTAGGGATGTTCGGAGGGTGCTGGGGAGGGGGCCGGGGGTTTTAAAAAGCTGGGGGTTTGGGGTGTTTGGGGTTTAAAAAGCTGGGGTTAGGGGTGCCAGGAAAAAGGGGCCGGGGGTTGGGGGCCGGGGGTTGGGGGCCAGGATTTGGAGCTGGGTGTTGGGAGCTGGGGTTAGGGATGAGGATTGGGGTGCTGGGGAGGGATGCTGGGGTTAGGGATGCCAGGATTAAGGATGCTGGTGGGAAAATTTATGGGAACTGGATATTCCCAAAATGGGTGTTATCTTTTCCGTAATGTATTGGTCACTGGCACTCACCTTTACTGGCACTCACCTTCACTGGCACTCACCTTCACTGGGACTCACCTTCACTGGCACTCACCTTCACTGGGACTCACCTTCACTGGCACTCACCTTTTGGGTTCAGAGAAC
>WNWK01054899.1:0-11419 GCA_009830355.1 Cherax destructor
GGGGTTATGGTAGCAGCAACCTCAAACCAAGTCAGCAATGCCTAAGCGTAAGAAATAAAGCAAATAGATTACTGGGATTTATATCAAGAAGTGTAAGCAACAGAAGTCCAGCGGTTATATTACAGCTTTATACATCATTAGTAAGGCCTCACCTAGAATATGCAGCTCAGTTCTGGTCTCCATTTTACAGAATGGATATAAATTCGTTAGAAAACATTCAGCGACGAATGACAAAGTTAATTCATAGCATTAGAAATCTTCCGTATGAAGAAAGATTGAAGACCCTTAAATTACATTCACTTGTAAGACGAAGAATGAGGGAGACATGATCGAGGTATATAAGTGGAAGATGGGTATTAATAAGGGGGATATAAATAAGGTCTTGAGGATATCTCTCCAAGAGAGAACCCGCAATAATGGATTCAAATTGGATAAGTTTAGATTTAGAAAGGATATAGGAAAATATTGGTTTGGAAATAGGGTAGTTGATGAGTGGAACAGTCTGCCTAGTAGGGTCATTGAAGCTATGACCTTGGGTAGTTTCAAATTTAGGTTGGATAAATTCATGAGTGAGAGGGGTTGGATTTGAGTGGGACTCGCACTTGAGTTAATAGAATCTTCAAAGCTTATTTCTTGGGTAGAATTGAAAATTAGGTTGGGCAATTATTCTGTTAGTGGGATGGATTGTGAAGGACCTGTCTAGTATGGGCCAACAGGCCTGCTGCAGTGTTCCTCCTTTCTTATGTTCTTATGTTGTCTAAATCCTCCTGTAGTTCACTGACATCTACGTCTGAATCGATTATCCTACCTATCTTCGTGTCATCAGCGAATTTGCTCATATCACTAGAAATTCACTCGTCAAGGTCATTTATATATATTATAAACAACAACGGGCCCAAAACCGATCCCTGAGGAACGCCACTTGTTACAGATCCCCACTCCGATTTAACCCCATTTATGCACACCCTCTGCTTCCTATTGGTGAGCCATGACTCGATCCAAGACAACACTTTTACCCCAATGCCATGAGCAGCCACTTTCTTTAGCAGTCTCTGATGTGGTACTCTATCAAAAGCCTTACTAAAATCCAAATAAACGATATCGAATTCTTTATCATTATCAACTGCCTCAAAAGCCTTACTGAAAAAAGTTAATAAATTAGTTAGGCAGGAACGGCCCCTGATGAATCCATGCTGAGTATCATTAATCAAATTATGCCTATCGAGATGGCTTCTTATGTTATCAGCTATAATCGACTCTAGTAATTTGCCTACAATTGATGTTAGACTTATTGGGCGGTAATTTGATGGTAATGACTTGTCCCCTGCTTTAAAAATAGGAATTACATTAGCCATCTTCCACGTATCCGGCACTACACCTGTTTGAAGAGATAGGTTAAAAATGTTAGTTAAGGAATCACAGAGTTCTATTTTGCATTCCTTAAGAACCCTTGAAAAAAAACTCATCAGGGCCTGGCGATTTATTTTGCTTCAAACGGTCTATCTGTTTGATAACCTTTTCGCTAGTGACTGTGATACTACATAATTTATCTTCTTCAGGCCCACTAAAATACCTAAATCTTGGGATATTATTAGTGTCTTCCTGAGTGAAAACCGAGAGAAAATAATTATTAAAAATAGAGCACATTTCATTCTCTTTGTCAGTAAGATACCCATAATTATTTTTAAGGGGACCTATCTTATCTCTAACTTTTGTTCTATACACCTGGAAATAACTTTTTGGGTTAGTTTTCGAATCCCTAGCAACTTTAATTTCGTAGTCCCGTTTAGCTTTTCTTATCCCCTTTTTAACGTCCCTCTTAATGTCAATATACTGACTCATAAGATGACCTTCACCTCTTTTGATACGCCTATAAATTCCTTTCTTCTGCCCTAAAAGATATTTGAGCCTATTATTCATCCATTTTGGGTCATTTCTATTCGATCTAATTTCTTTATATGGGATAAATGTTATTTGGGCAGCATGTATAGTGTTCAGAAAACTGTCATATTGATAGCTCTCTTCATTACCCCAGTCCACAGATGATAAGTGTTCTCTAAGTCCATTGTAATCTGCTAAGCGAAAATCTGGGACAGTTACTGAGTTATTCGTACTATGAAACTTCCATTCAATGCCAATAGGAAAGTGGAAAAATAAACACATAAGCAGTATAATGTGATCCTTTATTGACAACGTTTCGCCCACGCAGTGGGCTTTATCGAGTCACAGACAGATCTACCTGGAAAATGAGCAACATGGAGATGTATATAGGGTACAGTCAGATGGAGAATGCTGGGTCAGGTGGAGAAAGCTGCATGTGAGTCTTAAAAGTAGTGTGATTGTTAAAAACATAGTGTGACTTAAAGGACCTGCAGTGTACCATTCTTGAGTTCTAGGTGGGATAGCGTTGAAGAAGTTTCTTGGCAATAGGTTCAGCTATGTTGTAGAAGCTGTTGTTCTGGTTGAAGTTGTTGGATATACAGATAAGTGATGATTCCAGGATTCTTTGGTATTGCGTGTTGTCTTCTCTGGTGATGAGTTTTGCGTTTCTGTAGTTGATTAAATGGTTGTGTAAATTACGGTGTTGAACACAGGCATTTCTTGAGTTGACAGATCTGCCTGCGTACTGGTGTTCTGAAATGCGTGTTTGGAGGTCTCTGGATGTTTCGCCAACGTATAATTTGCTGCAGCCATTACAAGGGATTGTGTATACCCCTGCCGTGGATTGAAGCTTTTCCTGTCTGTTACTGGTAATGTCCTTGATGGTGGTGGATGTGGAGGTGGATACTCGGAATGAGGTCTTAGAAAAAATGTTGGAAACGTGTTTGGAAATGGAGTTGGTGAGAAGGACTATGTATCTCTTCTCAGCAGTGTCTTCTCTGGGTGTGTTGAAGATGTTTAATGCCTGTCGTCTGCAGTCTCTAATGAAGTGACGAGGATAGTGAAGTTTGGAAAAAACTTGTTCAATGAGGGAGCATTCTTCTTCAAGGAACTCACTGCTGCAGATTCTGAGTGCGCGCAGGAAAAAGCCTTCTACTTCTTAGCAGATTATAATGGACTTAGAGAACACTTATCAACTGTGGACTGGGGTGAAGAAGAGAGGTATCAATATGACAGTTTTCTTAACACTATACAGGCTGCCCAAAGAACATTTATCCCGTATAAAGAAATTAGATCAAGTAGAAATGACCCAAAATGGATGAATAATAGGCTCAAATATCTTTTAGGGCAGAAGAAAGGAATTTATAGGCGCATAAAAAGAGGTGAGGGTCATCTTATAAATCAGTATACTGACATTAAGAGGGACGTTAAAAAGGGAATAAGAAAAGCTAAACGGGACTATGAAATTAAAGTTGCTAGGATTCAAAACTAACCCAAAAAGTTTTTCCAGGTTTATAGAACAAAAGTTAGGGATAAGATAGGTCCCCTTAAAAATAACTTTGGGCATCTTACTGACAAGGAGAATGATATGTGCTCTATTTTTAATAATTATTTTCTCTCGGTTTTCACACAGGAAGACATTAATAATATCCCGACTGATTTATTGAAACAAAATAAATCGCCGGGTCCTGATGAGCTTTTTGCAAGGGTTCTTAAGGAATGCAAAATGGAACTCTGTGAACCATTATCTAACATTTTTAATTTATCTCTTCAAACAGGTGTAGTGTCTGATATGTGGAAGATGGCTAATGTAATTCCTATTTTTAAAGCAGGGGGCAAGTCACTACCGTCAAACTACCGCCCAATAAGCCTGTCCTCAATTGTAGGCAAATTACTAGAGTCAGTTATAGCTGATATTATTAGAAGCCATCTAGATAACCATAATTTGATTAATGATACCCAGCATGGATTCACGAGGGCCGTTCCTGCTTATCTAATTTATTAACCTTCTCCAGTAAAGCTTTTGAGGCTGTTGATCACGATAAAGAATTCGATATTGTTTATTTAGACTTTAGTAAGGCTTTTGATAGAGTACCGCACCAGAGACTGTTAAAGAAAGTGGCAGCTCATGGCATTGGGGGAAAAGTGCTGTCATGGATCGAGTCATGGCTCACCAATAGGAAGCAGAGAGTGTGCATAAATGGGGTTAAATCCGAATGGGGACTTGTAACAGGGATGGGGTTCACTTATCTATTTCTGGGGTGGGGGCACTGGCAACTGCAGTGGAGGGAGCTGTTAGGGCTTTAAACTAGAAAAAGTTAGTGGTATGGGTTATGGGGGGAAAACAGTAAAGTCCCAGTGTAGTAATGTTATAAATTCTAGGGGAACTAGTAATAGGCAGAATAAGGTGGATATTGGAAAGCCAGTGGCACTAGGTGACAAGGACAGTAATAGGTATAAGGGAAAAACAGAAATGAGCAGGAAGGGTAAAGAGAAAGGAGGGTCTTTAAGTGTATATTACACCAATAGTCGTAGTGCTAGGAATAAGATGGACGAGTTGAGAGTAGTTGCAAGTACAGGTAATATTGATGTTTTTGCAATAACTGAAACATGGTTTAATATGAAAAATCGGGACTTGCCTGCCGAATGTCACATTCAGGGTTTTAAATTGTTCCAAGTTGACAGAAGTATCGGGAAGGGGTGTGGGGTGGCACTCTATGTCCGTGATCATTTAAATTGTTGTATAAAAATGGGTATAAAGTCTGAATTAACACATACAGAGTCTGTCTGGATAGAATTTTCAGAGGGGCATGAAAAATTGATTTTAGGTGTGATATACCGTCCCCCAAACTTAGATAGGGACCAAGGGAGACTACTATGGGAGGAAATTGTTAAGGCCACAATGCATGATAACATAGTTATTCTGGGTGACTTCAACTTTAGTCAAATTGATTGGAATTTTTTGACTGGGAATTTAGAATCTAACGATTTCTTAGAAGTAGTTCAAGATTGTTTTTTGAAGCAGTTTGTGACAGAACCTACAAGGGGAAATAATCTGCTTGACTTAGTTCTGGCAAACAAGGAAACCCTTGTTAATAATTTAGAAATTACAGAGGAACTCGGCGCAAGCGACCACAAATCAATTACCTTTGGCATTGAATGGAAGTTTCATAGTAGGAATAACTCAGTAACGGTCCCAGATTTTCGCTTAGCAGATTACAATGGACTTAGAGAACACTTATCATCTGTGGACTGGGGTAATGAAGAGAGCTATCAATATGACAGTTTTCTGAACACTATACATGCTGCCAAAAGAACATTTATCCCATATAAAGAAATTAGATCGAATAGAAATGACCCAAAATGGATGAATAATAGGCTCAAATATCTTTTAGGGCAGAAGAAAGGAATTTATTTGTGTATCAAAGGAGGTGAGGGTCATCTTACGAATCAGTATATTGACATTAAGAGGGACGTTAAAAATAGGATAAGAAAAGCTAAGCGGGACTACGAAATTAATGTTGCTAGGGATTCGAAAACTAACCCAAAAAGTTTTTTCCAGGTGTATAGAACAAAAGTTAGAGATAAAATAGGTCCCCTTAAAAATAATTATGGGTATCTTACTGACAAAGAGAATGAAATGTGCTCTATTTTTAATAATTATTTTCTCTCGGTTTTCAATCAGGAAGACACTAATAATATCCCAAGAATTAGGTATTTTAGTGGGCCTGAAGAAGATAAATTATGTAGTATCACAGTCACTAGCGAAATGGTTATCAAACAGATAGACCGTTTGAAGCAAAATAAATCGCCAGGCCCTGATGAGCTTTTTTCAAGGGTTCTTAAGGAATGCAAAATTGAACTCTGTGAACCCTTAACTAACATTTTTAACCTATCTCTTCAAACAGGTGTAGTGTCTGATACGTGGAAGATGGCTAATGTAATTCCTATTTTTAAAGCAGGGGACAAGTCGTTACCATCAAATTACCGCCCAATAAGTCTAACTTCAATTGTAGGCAAATTATTAGAGTCGATTATAGCTGATAGCATAAAGCCATCTCGATAGGCATAATTTGATTAATGATACTCAACATGGATTCACCAGGGCCGTTCCTGCCTAACTAATTTATTAACTTTTTCAGTAAGGCTTTTGAGGCAGTTGATCATGATAAAGAATTCGATATTGTTTATTTGGATTTTAGTAAGGCTTTTGATAGAGTATCACATCAGAGACTGTTAAAGAAAGTGGCTGCTCACGGCATTGGAGGAAACGTGTTTTCATGGATCGAGTCATGGCTCACCAATAGGAAGCAGAGGGTGTGCATTAATAGGGTTAAATCTGAGTGGGGATCTGTAACAAGTGGCGTTCCACAGGGATCGGTTTTGGGCCCGTTGTTGTTTATAATATATATAAATGACCTTGACGAGGGAATTACTAGTGATATGAGCAAATTCGCTGATGACACGAAGATAGGTAGGATAATCGATTCAGACGTAGATGTCACGGAACTTCAGGAGGATTTAGACAAACTCAATTCCTGGTCAGAAAAATGGCAGATGCAGTTCAATATAGATAAATGCAAAGTTCTAAAGCTCGGGAATGTTCATAACCCTAGCACCTACCAGCTTAATAATGTTGAACTCAGCCGTACAGAATGCGAAAAGGATCTGGGGGTTATGGTAAGCAGCAACCTCAAACCAAGTCAGCAATGTCTAAGCGTAAGAAATAAAGCAAATAGATTACTGGGATTTATATCAAGAAGTGTAAGCAACAGAAGTCCAGCAGTTATATTACAGCTTTATACAACATTAGTAAGGCCTCACCTAGATTACGCAGCTCAGTTCTGGTCTCCATATTACAGAATGGACATAAATTCGTTAGAAAACATTCAGCGTAGAATGACTAAATTAATACATAGCATTAAAAATCTTCCTTACGAAAAAAGATTGAACACCCTTAAATTACATTCACTTGTAAGACATAGAATGAGGGGAAACATGATCGAGGTATACAAGTGGAAAATGGGTATTAACAAAGGGGATATAAATAATGTCTTGAGGGTATCTATCCAAGAGAGAACCCGCAATAATGGATTCAAGTTAGATAAGTTTAGATTTAGAAAGGATATAGGAAAGTTTGGTTTGGAAATAGGGTAGTTGATGAGTGGAACAGTCTGCCTAGTAGGGTTATTGAAGCAAGGACCTTGGGTAGTTTTAAATTTAGGTTGGATAAATTCATGAGTGAAAGGGGTTGGATTTGAGTGGGAATTGCACATGAGTAAATAAAATTATCAAAGCTTATTTCTTGGGTAGCATTGAAAATTAGGTTGAACAAATATTCTGTTAGTGGGATGGAATGTGAAGGACTTGCCTAGTATGGGCCAACAGGCCTGCTGCAGTGTTCCTCCTTTCTTATGTTCTTATGTTAAATCTTCCTGAAGTTCTATGACATCTATGTTTGAATCAATTATCCTACCTATCTTCGTGTCGTCGGCGAATTTGCTCATATCACTAGTAATTCCCTCGTCAAGGTCATTGATATATATTATAAATAACAATGGGCCTAAGACTGATCCCTGTGGAACACCACTTGTTACAAGTCCCCATTCGGATTTAACCCCATTTATGCACACTCTCTGCTTCCTATTGATGAGCCATGACTCGATCCATGACAGCACTTTTCCCCCAATGCCATGAGCTGCCACTTTCTTTAACAGTCTCTGGTGCGGTACTCTATCAAAAGCCTTACTAAAGTCTAAATAAACAATATCGAATTACTTACCGTGATCAACAGCCTCAAAAGCTTTAGTGAAGAAGGTTAATAAATTAGATAGGCAGGAACGGCCCCTCGTGAATCCATGCTGAGTATCATTAATCAAATTATGGTTATTTAGATGGCTTCTAATAATATCAGCTATAATTGACTCTAGTAATTTGCCTACAATTGAGGTCAGGCTTATTGGGCGGTAATTTGACGGTAGTGACTTGTCCCCTGCTTTAAAAATAGGAATTACATAAGCCATCTTCCACATATCAGACACTACACCTGTTTGAAGAGATAAATTAAAAATGTTAGATATTGGTTCACAGAGTTCCATTTTGCATTCCTTAAGAACCCTTGCAAAAAGCTCCTCAGGACCCGGCGATTTATCTTCTTCTGGGCCTCTGTAAAAATTAATTACTGGGATATTATTAATGTCTTCCTCTGTGAAAACCGAGAGAAAATAATTATTAAAAATAGAGCACATATCATTCTCCTTGTCAGGTGTAATATACCGACCTCCAGGCTTGGATCACGATAGAGGGAGACTTCTTTGGGACGAAATTCTTAGGGCTTCTAGACACAATAACGTAGTGATAGTAGGGGATTTTAACTTTAGTCAAATTGACTGGACTTCTTTGATCGGTAATCTGGAGTCCAGTGACTTTATGGAAGTAGTTCAGGACTGTTTTCTGAAGCAGTGTGTGACGGAGCCTACCAGAGGTAATAATTTGCTCGACCTAGTCTTGTCAAATAAAGAAACACTTGTAAATAATCTGGAGATCACTGAAGAGCTTGGCGCAAGTGATCACAAATCCATTACTTTTAATATTACCTGGGAGTACGAGAATAGGGATAATACGGTAAAAGTTCCTGATTTTCGTTCTGCCGACTATACTGGACTTAGAGAACACCTGTCTAATCTCGACTGGGGTAATCTAGCTAACGATTACGATGGGATCTGCGTTTATGATTTTTTTCTTAATAATGTACAACGTGCACAGAGTATATTTATTCCCCAGAGATAATTTAGGTCAAATAATAACGATCCCAAATGGATTAACAGGAGGCTAAAACATCTATTAGGAGAGAAAAGAGGAATTTATATAGGCGCATCAAAAGAGGAGATGTTAACCTTATTGACCAATATGTTCAGTTGAAAAGAGAAGTAAAAAAAGGGATTAGAAAGGCTAAACGGGACTATGAGATTAAGGTTGCTAATGAATCAAAGACTAATCCAAAAGGGTTCTTTCAAGTGTATAGGACGAAGGTGAGGGAAAAGGTAGGACCTCTGAAAATTGGGAATGGACAGCTGACGGATAACGAACTGGAAATGTGTTCTCTATTTAATGACTATTTTTGTCAGTCTTTACACAAGAAGACGTAAATGAGATTCCAGAAATTAACAATTATTCAGTTCCTGAAGAATTCAAGTTAACTAATATTACTGTCACGAGGGACATGGTTATCAAACAGATAGATAAACTGAAGCAAAATAAGTCCCGGGACCCGACGAGTTGTTTTCCAGGGTACTTAAAGAATGCAAGATGGAACTTAGTCAGCCATTAACGAATGTGTTTAATACGTCCATCCTAACTGGTATTGTGCCAGAGATGTGGAAGATAGCTAATGTAGTTCCAATATTCAAATCAGGGGATAAGTCAATTCCATCAAATTACCGTCCAATAAGCCTCACATCTATAGTAGGCAAATTATTAGAATCAATTATAGCTGATATTATTAGAAGTCACCTTGAAGAACATAATTTGATTAATGAATCTCAGCATGGGTTACGAGAGGTCGTTCCTGCCTAACAAATTTACTGACGTTTTCAATAAAACATTTGAGGCAGTAGATAGTGATAAAGAATATGATATAGTTTACTTGGATTTCAGTAAGGCCTTCGATAGAGTACCTCACAAGAGACTCTTAAGAAAGGTGGCAGCTCATGGTATAGGAGGTAAAGTTCTAGCATGGATAGAGGCATGGCTTACCAATAGAAAGCAGAAGTTTCCATTAATGGGGCAAATCTGAATGGGGATTAGTCACTAGTAGCGTTCCACAAGGGATCAGTTTAGGCCCATTGTTGTTCATAATTTACATAAATGACCTTGATGAAGGAATTGCAAGTGACATGAGTAAATTTGCTGATGATACAAAAATAGGCCGTATGATTCATTCTGAGGAGGATACCAGTGAACTCCAAGAGGATTTGGACAAATTAATGTCTTGGTCTGAAAAGTGGCAGATGAAGTTCAATGTGGACAAGTGTAAGGTAAGTCCTTGGTAATGAAAATATCCCTCGAATTTATAAACTAGGTGAAGTAGAGCTTGATCATACAGAATGTGAAAAAGACTTGGGAGTCATGGTAGCAGGAATCTAAAGCCAAGACAACAGTGCCTAAGTGTGCGCAATAAGGCTAACAGATTACAGGTTTATTTCAAGAAGTATAAGCAACAGAAGTCCAAAAGTTATTTTACAGCTCTATACATCACTAGTGAGACCTCATTTGGATTATGCAGCTCAGTTTTGGTCTCCTTACTACAGGATGGATATAGATTCATTGGAGAACATACAAAGAAGAATGACTAAAATGATTTACAGTATAAGAAATCTCCGTATGAAGATAGACTTAGAGCGTTGAATCTCCACCCCTGGAGAGACGTAGAATGAGGGAGATATCATCGAGGTGTACAAGTGGATGATGGGCATAAACAAAGGAGATATTAATAAAATACTGAGGATATCGAACCAAGTAAGAACCAGAAATAACGGATTTAAATTGGATAAATTTATATTTAGAAAGGACATAGGCATGTACTGGTTTTCGAACAGAGTTGTAGATGCGTGGAACAATCTTCCGAGTACTGTGATAGAGGCTAGGACCTTGGGTGGCTTTAAAAAGAGATTGGACAAATATATGAGTGGGAGGGGCTGGGTTTGATTGGTGTCGTGAGTACGGGAATAAGTTCTTAGGTAGTGGTGGTTTTGATATGGACCTTCCTTGTATGGGCCAGTAGGCTTTCTGCAATGTTCCTCCATTCTTATGTTCTTAAGATGCCCATAGTTATTTTTAAGGGGACCTATCTTTTCCCTAACTTTTGTTCTATAAACCTGGAAAAAACTTTTGGGTTAGTTTTGAATCCCTAGCAACATTATTTCATAGTCCCGTTTAGCTTTTCTTATTCCCTTTTAACGTCCCTCTTAATGTAGTATACTTATTTATAAGATGACCCTCACCTCTTTTATGCGCCATAAATTCCTTTCTTCTGCCCTAAAAGATACTTAAGCCTATTATTCATCCATTTTGGGTCATTTCTACTAGATCTAATTTCTTTATACGGGATAAATGTTCTTTGGGCAGCCTGTATAGTGTTAAGAAAACTGTCATATTGATACCTCTCTTCTCACCCCAGTCCACAGTTGATAAGTGTTCTCTAAGTCCATTATAATCTGCTAAGCGAAAATTTGGGACCGTTACTGAATTATCCCTACTATCATACATCCATTCAATGCTAAAGGTAATTGACTTGTGGTCACTTGAGCCAGAGTTCTTCTGTAATTTCTAAATTATTAACAAGGGTTTCCTTGCTTGCCAGAACCAAGTCAAGTAGGTTATTTCCCTTGTAGGTTCTGTTACAAACTGCTTCAAAAACAATCCTGAACTACTTCTAAAAGTCTTTAGATTCTAAATTCCCTGTCAAGAAATTCCAATCAATCTGACTAAAGTTAAAGTCCCCTAGAATTACTACGTTATCGTGCCTTGTGGCCTTAAC
>WNWK01054900.1:0-11419 GCA_009830355.1 Cherax destructor
TGGTCTTGTCTAGCTGGTCTACGGTAGTGACTGTCCAGGTGGATGGAATTACTGGAGGTGACACACAGAAAACTGTGTCCAGTAATTACACCCACCAAGACAGCCACGACCGTACACCAGCTAGACGAGACCAAGCTGCCACACAGTTCAGCCACCAAGGAGAGGCTAATTAAGATAAATTTTGGAAATCCTTTTATGTTACACTATGAATTTATGCTAAATATATTTTTTTTACTTATTTAGCAGTTTTCAAATATTTGTGAGTGTTTTATTTTACATAGCTGAATGGCCAAGTGTTGATGAACTTGTCTACCTCCATCAAAACTGTGTTAAATATTAAACTGTTTTCATTTTTGTTTATTTATTCATCTTTTGCATTGACACTCAAAGGCCAACAAGTGCACAAACATACACATTATAAGTATTTTCACATACATTTATAAGTTTCACATACGCACGTTATACATACATTTGCATGCATAAAAAAACACACACACAATCCCATGTATTACAAATACGCGTAATATAAAACAAAGAATGTTGGTCTATAGTATTTTGACGACATTCTTTGTGGAAATGTGAATATATAAAGATGGAGACGTTTGAGACACTAGCGAGGACTGTGTGGCATGTGTACATGTTATTATGTATGAATGAATGTAATACTTATGTGTTATTTTGTATGGGTGTCATGTGTACATGTTGTTGTGTGTTGATGACTGTCATGTGTACGTATTATTGTGTATATCGTAGTGAAATGTTTAGGTATTGTTGTGTATGGATGAGTGTAATGTTTAGGCATTGTTGTGTATGGATGAGTGTAATGTTTAGGTATTGTTGTGTATGGATGAGTGTAATGTTTAGGTATTGTTGTGTATGGATGAGTGTAATGTTTAGGTATTGTTGTGTATGGATGAGTGTAATGTTTAGGTATTGTTGTGATGGATGAGTGTAATGTTTAGGTATTGTTGTGTATGGATGAGTGTCAAATACGAATCTCCAAATCTCCTCCACGAAAACTGTAACAAATTTATAATAATCTGTTTCTGTGTTTCGTAAATGAATTTGAAGGTCGCAAATGGAAGGTCAAATGAATACATATATACATACATACGCGCACATGTATGTATACATATGCAAAAAGATCACAGTAAACAGGTGATATTACAATATGCAGAACAACTACTGTGAAAAATAGTGAAATTCAAGCGCTTTCATGATTTCACACATCAGCAGTTCCTTGATAATGTATATGTATATATATATATATATATATATATATATATATATATATATATATATATATATATATATATATATATATATATATATATATATATATATATATATATATATATATATATATATATATATTATATATACATATACATAATGTGTGTGTGTGTGTGTGTGTGTGTGTGTGTGTATGTGTGTACAGAGTTTTAACATAGTATGTCAATAAAGCTGTGTTTACAGTGACACCTGGTCTACATGATGGCTTGCCTTGTATATATATTCTCTCTTGACCAAAGTACAGTGACATCACACGTCTTTAAGACCACAGGTGACATCACACAACATTATCTAAGACTCAGTTTTTTGGGTAAATATTTACCATCTTTCTTGCATATTATAACTTAATTCAACACTATGACTACCAAAACATTACTTAAGAGTAAATACATTTGTAACTCTACTAACATCTCTTATATATCTTTTCCAAAGCTATAAATCTTCCGAAGTGCTGCTTTCCTTTATATAAGTGTTCTTAACTTATGATAACACATGTTTACACATGACCCGCATATTTCCTTCCCTTTCTGAACTCACGCTATCTTTGTTACGCACGGAACTGTGCTCTTCTTTGTTACGCACGGAACTGTGCTCTTCTTTGTTACGCACGGAACTGTGCTCTTCTTTGTTACGCACGGAACTGTGCTCTTCTTTGTTACGCACGGAACTGTGCTCTTCTTTGTTACGCACGGAACTGTGCTCTTCTTTGTTACGCACGGAACTGTGCTCTTCTTTGTTACGCACGGAACTGTGCTCTTCTTTGTTACGCACGGAACTGTGCTCTTCTTTATTGCGAATTATTATGTAGACCATACAAGTTTTCTTCTATGTGTACTTTTCCCTTTGGTCTACACACACACATCACACCAAACACCATGCTACCAACACACACATATACATACATGTGTACACGTTCTCATAAGCATATCTACACTCTCCCTCACGATTGTTTAAATTTAACAATATTGTGTAAATAGTGTAAGAGAATTAAGAAAATTCTTGATTTTATAATTTCAATATAAGGGTTACAATATTTTGATGAAATATTTTTGGGAAAGATGTAAATAAGTGACTAACTTGAGAGACTTGTGGTTAAGACAAAGAAGATATGATTATTAAACACTTTAAGTACATTTAATTATTAAATAACTCTCTCAGTTTTCACATATACACTTCTTTCACCTCTTCATCAATGACGTAAAAAAAACATTCACCACAACAGATGCAAAGCAAAAACTTTCGGTGATGAAAATAAAAAGTGTCAATTTGGATGATTCGATCTCTTGACAATAAGAATTTTGGTGGTGACTGCCACAACCTGGCCAGTACGATTGTGTTAATATCTCCGATACTGTTGTTATGTACTGTGATGTATGAATGTTAACATATATTACACACTGAATGTTGTGGTGCACTATGTTGCAGAGATATATGGCACAAAGTCAGTAAGTAATGAAAATGACCTAATTGTAGAAGGGAACTATTGAATGAATAAGTTTGTTTCACAGGTGAAAGTTCCTCTCTGTTGTTATGTGTTTTTTCACCACCATCGTTGTGTTGTGATGTGTATAAAGTCTGTCTGCTACACCACAGTTAATAACACTGTATGTAACCTGTCTGTTAAATAAGTAATGGAAGAGTTATTGGCAGGATTCTTTTCACAGGATTCTGTTGGTAGGACTGAAATGTATAAGTCTGGACGCTATTGGAAGAATACTACTGGATTGTTACCAGAAGACTATTGGAAGACCTCTGGAAGGTTTCTGCTGGAAATAGAGTGCTGGCAGGAATCTGATTATCCTTTCAGTGACTTTTTTTCAGTTTCTTCCTGGTGGTGGAAAAGAGAATTTTGTGTCTTTTTGTCACATCACAGATGTAATCGATGCAGATGCTTCCTCTGGTAAATTAATGATGGGCGATTTATATGAGCGAACACAGTGCAATATAGTTCAGGACGACGGGAAATTACATGGGAAACAATACAAGACGATGGAAAATTAAATGGAAACCACTCAAGATCAATGGAACATGACGGAAAATCCTGTCCATAACGACTGAAAATGACTGAAAAACATGTCCAGTGAGATGAAAAAATGAAATGGGAAAAAGTTCAGGGTGATGGAATATGACAGGGAAACCCTTCCAAAACGATGAAATATGACAGGGAAACCCTTCCAAAACGATGAAATATGACAGGGAAACCCTTCCAAAACGAATAAATATGACAGAGAAATCCTTCCATAACAATGGAAAATAACAAAGACAAGTCAAGAGCTAGTGAAAATGACAATGTAATATGTGAGGGAATCCTGACCAGAACGGTGGAATATGACAGTGAATTCTGACCAGAACGATGGAAAATGACAGAATCCTGAGCAGAACGATGGAATATGACAGGGAATCCTGACCAGAACGACGGAATATGACAAGGAATCCGGACCAGAACGATGGAATATGACAGGGAAACCGATCCAAAACGATGGAATATGACACGAAAACCGGTACAGAACGATGGAATATGACATGGAAACCGGAATAGAAAGATGGAATATGAAAAGGAAACCGGTGCATAATGATAGAATATGAGAGGGAAACCGGTCCAGGGCGATGGAATATGAAAGGAAAACAGGCCCAGAACGATGGAATATTACAGGTAAATCTGTATAGAACGATAGAATATGACAAGAAAACGATACACAACGATCAAAATGACATGGAAACCGGTCCAGGACGATGGAATATGACAGGGAAACTGATCCAAACGATGGAATAGGGCAGAAACCGGTCCAGAAAAATGGAATATGTCAAGGAAACCCGACCAGAACGATGGAATATGAAAAGGAACCCCGACCAGAAAGATACAATATGACAGAGAAACCGGTCCACAACGAAGAAATATGACATGGAAACCGGTCCACAACCATGGAATATGACATGGAAACCTGTCTAGAACGATGGAATATGACAAAGAACCCTGACCAGAACGATGCAATATGACAGCGAAACCTGTCCGGAACGAAAGAATATGACAGGGAAACCGGTATAGAACGATCGAATATAAGGGAAACCGGTAGAGAACAATCGCATATGAGAGAGAAACCGGTACAGAACGATCAAATAGGAGAGAATCCGGTCAAGAACTATGGAATATGACAGGGAAACCGGTTCAGAACGATGGAATGTGACAGGAAACCCGTTCTAGAACTATGGAATATGAGAGGAAAACCTGGCCAGAACGATGGAATATGACAAGGAAAACGGACCAGAAAGATGTAATATGACAGGGAATGCGGTCCAGAACGATGGGATGCGACAGGGCAACCTGTCCTGAACGTTGGTATATGACAGAAACCGGTGGAGAGAGATGGAATATTACAGGGAAACCGGTCCAGAACGACTCAATATGACAGAGAAACCGGTCCAGAATGATGAAATATGACAGGTAAACCGGTACAGAACGATAAAATATGACAAAGAAAGAGGTCCAAACGATGGAATATGAAAGAAACCAGACCAGAAAAATGGAATATGACAGGGAAACCTGACAAGGACGATGGAATATGAGAGGGAAACCCGTCCAGAACGATATAATATGTAAAGGAAACCCGATCAGAACGATGGAATATGACAGGAAAGCCCGACCAGAACGATGGAAAATGACAGGGAAACCTGTCCAGAACGATGGAATATAACAGGGAAACCGGTCCAGAACGATGGAGTATAAAAGGAAAACCTAACCAGAACGATGAAATATGACAAGGAAAGCTGAGCAGAATGATGGAATATGACAGGGAAAGCGGAGCAGAACGATGGAATACGACAGGGCAAAGTGTCCTGAACGTTGTAATATGACAGAAACCGGTCCAGAGCGAAGGAATATGACAAGGAAACCGGTCAACAATAAACAAATATCATAGAGAAACCAGTCCAAAAATGCAGAATATGACAAGGAAACCGGTCCAGAACGATGGAATATGACAGGGAAACCGGTCCAAAAAGATGGAATATGACAAGGAATCCGGTAGAAGAGCGATGGAATATGACAGGGAAACCGGTACAAAGCGATGGAATATGACAGGGAAACCAATCCAGAACGATGGAATTTTACAGGGAAACTTTACGAGAGCGATGGAATATGAGAGGGAAACCTTTCTAGAACGATGGAATAAGACAGGAAAACCTGACCAGAACGATAGAATATGACAGGGAAAGCGATCCAGAACGATGGAATATGAGAGGGAAAGCGGTCCAGAACGATGAAATACGACAGGGCTACCTGTCCTGAACGTTGGTATATATCAGAAATCGGTCGAGAACGATGGAATATGAAAAGGGAAACCGGTTCATTACGATGGAATATGACAGGTAAACCGATATAGAACGAAAGAATATAATAAGAAAACCGGTGCAGAACGATAAAATATGACAGATAATCCGGTCCTGAACGATGGAATATGACAGGGAAACCTAACCAAGACAATGGAATATGAAAGGGAAACCCGTCCAGAACGATGAAATATGACAAGAAAACGAGACCAGAACGATGGCATATGACTGGGAAACCGGTCCAGAACGATGGAATATGAAAGGAAAACCCGTACAAATCGATGGAATATTACCCGGGAAGCCGGTCCTGAGCGATGGAATATGACTAGGAAACCGGTTACGAACGATGGAATATGACAGGAAAACCGGTCCAGAATGATGAAATATGACAAGGAAACCGGTACAGAACGATTGATTAAAAGAGGGAAACCGGTACAGAACGATGGAATGTGGTAGGGAAAGCTGACTGAGCGATGGAATATGACAGGGAAACCGGTTACGAACGATGTAATATGACAGGAAAACCGGTACAGAACGATGGAATATAACAGGGAAACCGTTACAGAATGATAGAATGTGACAGGGAAACCGATGCAGAACGATAGAATATGAGAGGGAAACCGGTACAGAACTATTGAATATGACAGGGAAACCAGTCTTTAACGATGGAATATGACAGGGAAACCGGTACAAAACGATAGAATATGACAAGAAAACCGGTACAGAACGATAGAATATAACAGGGAAACCGGTCCAGGGCGATAGAATATGACTAGGAAACCGGTACAGAACGATGGAATATGAAAGGGAAACCGGTATAGAACGATCGAATATCAGAGGGAAACAGGTACAGAACGATCAAATGTGAGAGGGAAATCGGTAGAGAACGATTAAATATGACAGGGAATCTGGTGTAGAACGATGGAATATAAAAGGAAAACCTGACCAGAACGATCGAATATGACAGGGAAACCGTTCTAGAACGATGGAATATGACAGGAAAACCTTACAAGAACGATGGAATATACACAAATAACCTGCAATTGAAGAAAGGAGCTTACTACGACGTTTCGGTCCGACTTGGACCATTTACAAAGTCACACTAACAGAAAGAAGGGAGGGAGGGAGGTTTATATAGGCAGCCTAGAGGGGCGGGAACAAAAGAAAGTGGTGTAGGAGTAATAGTGGTAGTAGTAGTGGTAGTAGTAGTAGTAGTGAAGTCAGTCAAATACTAAGAAAGAGGAACACTGCAAGGGAGCTAGTGGCTCGCATACGGTAGGGGCAAGAACACCGAGGGGGAATAAGATAATGATGAACAACATAAACAAGTCAAAAGAAAGAAAACACAGAGGAGAGAGGAGAAAGAGGAAGGGAGAAGGACAAAAAGGAATCAGGTTAAGTCACGGGTGTTCCGAAGTTTGGATTATTTAACAATGTAATTGGAAAGGAAAGCATCAACAGAGACATAGCCAGGACTCAGATTCATACAAAGAAAGTTGTGTATAAGGGAGGATTCAACAAGACGACGAATGCGAAAGTTAGACGTAGGGTAGACAGTTTTAGCAGAAGACCAATCAATAGGATGACTGTGATCTCTGACATGACTGAAAAGAGCATTATTAGTGTCGGCAAGCCTAACACAATTTTTGTGCTCCCTAAGTCTGTCAGTTTCACCAAAGTACTGAAGAGGACAGACACCAGGAGCGTCTATAGAGGGAGGAGAGGTATGAACTAGATTAGTGCGAAGAGTGTTAGTCTGGTAGAAAGTAAGTTTGATGTCTAAGGAACGGAGAGAGTTGTTGAGACTAGAGTGACAGTAAATGTAGATAAGACAGAGGACAGGAGAGTTCCCAGGAGTAGAGAGTTTGGGAGAGAAGAAAGTCCGTTTAGCACGTGAGAAGGCAGAGTCTATGAAATGGGAAGGGTAGCCAAGACGGGAAAATGAATTATGAAGAGTGGAAATTTCCACTTCAAGGAACTGAGCATGGAGGAAGAGGAAGAGGAAGATAAGAACACTTTTCTTGACAGAGGAAGCATGATAAGAAAAGTAGTGAATGTACATGCCACGGTGCATAGGCTTGCGGTACACAGGAAAGGCAAAACCTGTAACTGAGCGGTGGACATGAACATCAAGGAAAGGAAGCAAGGAATTAGATTCCCATTCAGCTTTAAACTTAATGGAAGGGGAAAGATTATTAAGAGCATCAAGAAATGGCAGGAAGAGACTAGAGTCATAAGGCCAAAGAGCAAAGATGTGATCTACATAGCTGAGCCAGAGTGAATAACGCACATCAATAGTACGAAGAAGAACAGTCTCGAACTATTCCATGTAAAGATTAGCAAGAACAGGAGATAGAGAAGAGCCCATAGCGACACCGAAGGTTTGAGAATAATATTTACCTTGAAAGGAAAAGGAGTTAGAGTCCACACAAAGGCGGATAAGATCAAGAAAGACATCAGTAGGTATAGGGAGATGAAGTAACCCTTCATTGGCCTTCTCTCTGAGAAAATTAAGAACATCATCAAGAGGGACATTAGTGAAGAGGGACTCGACATCAAGACTAAGCATCTTACAGGTCGGGAGAGAGCGAACACGTTCCATGAAGTCTTGAGAGTGACGAAGGTGGGCAGGAGCAAAAGTTCCAAGAAAGGGAGTGAGAGTTTTGGCTAGCCAAGAAGCAAGAGAATAAGAGACAGAACCTCTAGAAGATATGATGGGACGCAGAGGAATATCAGGTTTGTGAGTTTTTTGAAGGCCATAGAAACAGGGCAGAGTGGGACAGATGACACGAAAACGTTGAACAAAGGTCAAAGTCAGAAGGACAGAGGTCGGAGAGAGTCCTTAGTTTCTTGTTGAAAGTTCTCTTGATGTGATCAAGAGGGTTGGAAACAAGAGGAATGTAGGTATGTGAGTCAGAGAGCAAGACATCAGCTTTACGGAGGTAATTCTCGCAATCAAGGATAACTACCGAATTACCTTTGTCAGAAGAGAGTATGACAATGTTAGTGTTGGATTTAAGAGCAGAAAGGGCAAGTTGATAGCGGCGAGGAAGGTGATGGTTCTTAGAAAACAGGCTATCAAGAGCAGGAAGGAGAGCGCTACGAAAAGTGGATAAATCAGGAAGATTATTATTACGAGAGCGAGACTGGCGAAAAGAATCAAAAGAGCTAATCATGTCAATACCAGCGCGAGGGGCAGGTGAAGTGGCAAAGGAAAGACCAAAACCAAGCAGTTCAAGCTCATGTTGGGAGAGTGTGACAGAAGACAGATTAGTAACACAGTCGGTAAGGGAGAATTTAGACCAAGGGCTGTCTGAGATGAGACGTTGAAGATTATTCTGTAGTTTAGAAGAATTAATTTGTGAATTCAGGCGAGCAGTGTCAAAAGCGACGGTAGTGAGAAGGTTACAGAGATCTTGTGGAAGAGAAGCAAAGAGAGCATGTTGACGCTGACGGAAAGTAAAGAAGACATCTTTAACCAGAGACTTAGTAGAAATAATGAGCTGTTGGAGTAGGAGACGAACATGAACAGGAAAGAGAGTGCCCAGTGAGTTGGGTTTAAGGAAATGGGAGAAGGAAGGGACAAAACTTGTCCAGCAAGACAGTCAGGAAGAAAGCGAAGCTGATTATTAAGAACATTAAAAAAGTTGGAAAGAAAAAGACGTTTACCTGCGGGGTCCAAAAATAACAAAAAAAGGCACAATACCGTGACTGGAACAATACACACACAACCCGCACATAGAAGAAAGGAGCTTACGACGACGTTGCGGTACGACCTGGACCATTTACAAATTCACACTAAAAGAAGAAGAGAAAGAGGGAGGTTTATATAGGCAGCCGAGAGGGGCGGGAACAAGAGAAAGTGCTAGTAGTGGCTGCCTATATAAACCTCCCTCCCTCTCTTCTTTTTGTTAGTGTGACTTTGTAAATGGTCCATTTCGGACCGAAACGTCGTGGGAAGCTCCTCACTTCTAAGTGCGACGGAATATGACAAGGAAACCGGTAAAGAACGATGGAATATAACAGGGAAACCGGTAGAGAACGATGGAATATGACAGGGAAACCGGTCCAGAACGATGGAATATGACAGGGAAACCGGTATAAAACGAAAGAATATGACAAGAAAACCTGTACAGAACGATAAAATATGACAGGGAAAACGGTCAAGGACATTGGAAAATGACAGGGAAACCATTCCAGAACGATGGAATATGACAGGGAAACCTGACCAGAACGATGGAATGTGACAGGGAAACCGGTCCAGAACGATGGAATATGACAGAAAAACAGGTCTAGAACGATGGCATATTACAGGGAAACCGGTATAGAACTACAGAATATGAGAGGAAACCGGAATAGAACGATGGAATATGAGACGAAAACCGGTACAGAACCATAAAATATGACCGGGAAACCGGCCAAGGACAATGGAATTTGACAGGGAAACCTGACCAGAACGATGGAATATGACAGGGAAACCGGATACGAACGATGGAATATGACAGGGAAACCGGATACGAACGATAGAATATGACAGGAAAACCGGTCCAGAACAATGAAATATGACAAGGAAACCACTTCAGGACGATGCAATATGACAGGGAAACCGGTCCAGAACTATGAAATATGACAGGTAAACCGGTCCTGAATGATGGAATATAACAGGGAAACCTTACCAGAACGTTGGCATATGACTGAGAAACCGGTCCAGAACGATTTAATATGACACGGAAAACGGTCCAGAACCATAGAATATGACAGAGAAACCGGAACAGAGCGACAGAATATGACAAGAAAACCGTTGCAAACGATAGAATGTGACAAATAAAACGGTCCAGAACGAGGGAATAAGACAGGGAAACCGGAATAGAACGACAGAATATGAAAAGAAAACCTGTGCAAACGATAGAATATGACTGGGGAAACCAGTCCAGGACGATGGAACATGACAGGGAAACTAGTCCACAACGATCGAATATGACAGGGAAACCGGTCCAAACGATGGAATATGACAGGGAAACCGGTAGAGAAATATAGAATATCACAGGGAAACAGGTGCAGAACGATAGAATATGAGAGGTGAACCCGACTAGAACGATGGAATATGACAAGGAAACCTGACCAGAACGATGGAATATGACTGGGAAACCGGTCAATAACGATGGAATATGACAAGGATATATCAGAGAGAAACTGGTACAGAACGATAAAATATGACATAGAAACCGGTACAAAACGATGGAATATAAAAGGAAAACCTAATCTGAACGATGGAATATGACAGTGAAAGCGGCCCAGAACGATGGAATACGACAAGGAAATCGGTCAACAACGAAGAAATGTGAAAGAGAAACTGGTCCAGAACGATGGAATATGACAAGAAAACTGGAATAGAACGACAGAATATGACAAGAAAACCGGTACAGAACAAAAAAATATTACAGTGAAACCGGTCCAGGTCGATGGAATATAACAGGGAAACAGTCCAGAACGATGGAATATGACAAAGAAAGCGGTCCAGAAAAATGGAATATGACAAGGAAACCCGACCAGAACGATGGAATATGACAAGGAAACCCTTCCAGAACGATGGAATATGAAAGGTAAGCCCGACCAGAACGATGAAATATGAGAGGGAAAACGCTCTAGAACGATGGAATATGACAGGGAAACCCGACTAGAACGAAGGAATATGACATGGAAACCTGACAAGGACCATGAAATATGATTGGGAAACCCATCCAGAACGATGGAATATGACAAGGAAAAGCTACCAGAACGATGGAATATGACAGGTAAA
>WNWK01054901.1:0-2500 GCA_009830355.1 Cherax destructor
GGAGGTTGCCATTGGGATTGACATCTGCCTTGGAGGCTGGGTTGCTCCTGCTGGGGGCCTATGTGATGCACACTCATTGTGTGCACGGAAAACCATCTCTGTTGCGTGCTCAAACTCTCCACACACCTGACATGTGCCTTTTCTGTCATTGTTGGGTGCACTGTTTCCCTGGCTTTGTGGCTGACTGGCTGCATCATCTGCCATACCTCAAACTGTGTGTAAGCCCGGGGGCCGTAAGGAAAATGATGGCACATGACACATACTGAATGTGGTTCATGGTGGTGGTGGGGAGAGGGAGAGGGTCTCCGACCTTTTTATAGTGTGTATATGTATATAGTATATAGTGTATATTGCATAGCATGTGTTTAGCATCCCACGGTATCCATAGCATGTGTGGTATATAGCGGTGTGTCGGTCATATAGTGTTGTTATAGTGACGCGTCCGGCCGGCCTACCTTATCACATCCCCATTCCTTCCTCGCCCCCTCCCCACCCCCAAGGACGGAGACCCTATGCTCACCACCACCACCATGAACCACATTCGGTATGTGTCATGTGCCATTTTCCTGGCACCCAGTTTAAGGTTGGCAGATGATGCAGCCAGCCAGCCACAAGCCAGGAAATGGTGCACCCAACAATGAAAGAAGAGGCACATGTCAGGTGTGTGGAGAGTTTCGAGCACGCAGCAGAGATGGCCTTATTCGTGCACACATGGGTGTGCAGGATCACATAGGCCCCAGCAGAGGCAACCCACAGCCTCCACAGGCAAATGTCAATCCCAATGGCAACCTCCTCTCTTGCAAACCTTCTGCAGGCATTCAAATCCACTGCTAGCAGTACCCTATCCCACATTCCTAAAGCAGCTCGCCCATATGCAGCAGGAAATTCACAGACCTTCTTAAGCAGGTGAATGGGCTCCACCAATTTAGAACCGAGGCACCATTAAAGCATGGCGCAACCTGCTCCTGTTTGGCAATGTCTGTCTTGCAGTTCCTAAAAGACGAGGCAAACTGCTAACCACTTCAGTCATCAAGGCAGTGCGCAACTCCCAAAGAACAGATATTTGTGTCCCTCTGCCCCACCATCGCAGGAATCACAGAGGTGAGACCAAGAAAAACTCCACTGAAAACGAGAACATTTGCGCACAGGTTAGCAAAAAAATCGAAAAAGGGCAACACAGTGGGAGCAATCAGAATAATTACAAGTGACGACACTGTAGCTCCCAAAGATGAGGCCACAGCTCAAGCACTAAGAGACAAGCACCCAACAAGGGACACCATAGCCATCAACAACAACCCTGAAGGAGACCCCATCACTGAACAATTAATTTTGCCAGAATCAGAAGTGTATAAGGCGATAGTGTCATTTCCAACAGGATCTGCAGGAGGTTACACTGGAATTCGACCACAACACCTCAAAGAGATGGTAAATTCAGTACTCGGAGCATCTGCATCAATTCTCCTCACCGAATTAACAACTTTTGTCAACAACTGCCTGGCTGGGCGAATCCCAGAAGAAATTAAACCTTTCTTTTTGGAGCCTCATTATGCGCTTTGAAGAAGAAGGATGGGGAATTAGACCCATTGCTGTTGTAACACCCTTCGCCGTCTAGTTGCCAAAGCAGCAGTAAAACATTCGCCTAGAAGCTGCCAGTTTACTCCAGCCACACCAACTGGGCTTTGGGGTCTCTCAAGGCAGTGAAGCCGCAGCTCATGCGGCAGGGCCTCATCAGGGACCTATCAGAAGACAAGGCCGTAGTCAAACTTGACTTTAGAAATGCCTTTAATATGGTGAAGAGAGATGTGGTCTTGCCAGCCGTTCGGATCGGTTCCCAGTCTCTTTCCCTTCATTTCAGCTGGCTACAGCAAACCCTCGACTCTTTTGTTTGGGGAACATGAAATTCCCTCATCTGAGGTGTTCAGCAGGAGTGATCCACTCGCTCCACTTCTCTTCAGTTTGGCAGTAAGAGAACTAACTTCCAGCCTATGCAGCGAGCTCAACATCTGGTACCTGGATGATGGCACTCTGGCAGGTACTGGGGAGTCCTTGTTAGAGGACCTACAACAGGTGAAGGCACAGGAGAAGCCTTAGGACTCATCCATAATCCCTCAAAGTGTGAAATTATCACAACAAATCAGGAAATAATCAATGCAGTGCAAACAATCCTCCCAGAAGTCACTACTATCCTCCATCCAACAGTACCCTCCTGGGAGCACCGCTGGGTCACCACGCCATCGACACTGTCCTCAAGGACAAAGTGAATGACCTGAAAAGAATGGAGGAGAGAATAAGTGATCTTGATGCCCATGATGCCCTGTATCTCCTCAAGGTGTCTTACTATGCCAAGACTCACTTACTTCCTGAGGTGCGCACCCTCTTTGAAAACCCAACACTTGACGAGTATGACGCACACCTGAGATCAACCTTCAAGAAGGCACTGAATCTGTCACTAGAGGATCAGCAATGGGAGCAGGCAACCCTCCCAGTGCGACTTGGAGGT
>WNWK01054901.1:7500-11418 GCA_009830355.1 Cherax destructor
AGCTCATTCTACAGGCAACACCAGGCTAGCTCATTCTACAGGCAACACCAAGCTAGCTCATTCTACAGGCAACACCAGGCTAGCTCATTCTACAGGCAACACCAGGCTAGCTCATTCTACAGGCAACACCAGGCTAGCTCATTCTACAGGCAACACCAGGCTAGCTCATTCTACAGGCAACACCAGGCTTGCTCATTCTACAGGCAACACCAGGCTAGCTCATTCTACAGGCAACACCAGGCTAGCTCATTCTACAGGCAACACCAGGCTAGCTCATTCTACAGGCAACACTAGGCTAGCTCATTCTACAGGCAACACCAGGCTAGCTCATTCAACAGGCAACACCAGGCTAGCTCATTCTACAGGCAACACCAGGCTAGCTCATTCTACAGGCAACACCAGGCTAGCTCATTCTACAGGCAACACCAGGCTAGCTCATTCTACAGGCAACACCAGGCTAGCTCATTCTACAGGCAACACCAGGCTAGCTCATTCTACAGGCAACACCAGGCTAGCTCATTCCACAGGCAACACCAGGCTAGCTCATTCTACAGGCAACACCAGGCTAGCTCATTCTACAGGCAACACCAGGCTAGCTCATTCTACAGGCAACACCAGGCTAGCTCATTCTACAGGCAACACCAGGCTAGCTCATTCTACACGCAACACCAGGCTAGCTCATTCTACAGGCAACACCAGGCTAGCTCATTCTACAGGCAACACCAGGCTAGCTCATTCTACAGGCAACACCAGGCTAGCTCATTCTACAGGCAACACCAGGCTAGCTCATTCTACAGGCAACACCAGGCTAGCTCATTCTACAGGCAACACCAGGCTAGCTCATTCTACAGGCAACACCAGGCTAGCTCATTCTACAGTCAACAACAGGCTAGCTCATTCTACAGGCAACACCAGGCTAGCTCATTCTACAGGCAACACCAGGCTAGCTCATTCTACAGGCAACACCAGGCTAGCTCATTCTACAGGCAACACCAGGCTAGCTCATTCTACAGGCAACACCAGGCTAGCTCATTCTACAGGCAACACCAGGCTAGCTCATTCTACAAACAACACCAGGCTAGCTCATTCTACAGGCAACACCAGGCAAGCTCATTCTACAGGCAACACCAGGCTAGCTCATTCTACAGGCAACACCAGGCTAGCTCATTCTACAGGAAACACCAGACTAGCTCATTCTACAGGCAACACCAGGCTAGCTCATTCTACAGGCAACACCAGGCTAGCTCATTCTACACGCAACACCAGGCTAGCTCATTCTACAGGCAACACCAGGCTAGCTCATTCTACACGTAACACCAGACTAGCTCATTCTACAGGCAACACCAGGCTAGCTCATTCTACAGGCAACACCAGGTTAGATTATTCTACAGGTAACACCTAGCAATCCACCCACCGCTGCCCGCCCCCTCTCAAGTGCCACCAACACCCACAACCCCTCCTCCTTCCTCCTGCCCTTTCCTCAGCAATCAAATGCAGTGGTAGGCTTTCTCTAGTTGCCTTCCTGCCACAATTTAATACATCTAAAAATTGTGTGCAAAGCCGGGTGATGCCTCCTGGCGCGACAGAACTGAAGACAAGTTTTAGATTTCTGGAGCCCAGCTTTAAAAGGCCTAGTTGTAGTGGCCGCGACAGATGGCGCTGACATTAGCCACCTGGCTGGTGTAAACAACATCAGCTGACTCCCTACTCATAAGATTTATGGACAAGAATGCTACTCATCTCGGCGGTGTTTCTCAGATATGGAAGAGAGCTAAGGATGCTATCGTGTGTGATTTATATATAGGTTAAGTTAGTATCAGCAGAAGTGTATTCTAAGTGATAGTGTGTGCACTTGGTGTACGTGACAGCAGTTGTCATACGTGGTAACGTGCGTGCACTGAGTGTACGTGATAACACTTATCATACATGGTAACGTGTTTGGTGTGTGCACTTGGTGTACTTGATCACACTTGTCATTCCTGGTGACATGTGTGTAAGTGAGTTTGTTTGGGTACCGGTTCATCTACGTACAGCTTAGCAAACACCCATACATACATGCATGCATACATAGTAACGTGTGAGTTACGTAGGATGGCCAAAGGAAGTCGGGCACAGTGATTTATCTCATTGTCATTGCAGCATAGCTAGTTAGGATTAAGTAGTTCTTTTTGTAATTTGTGGTTGGGTGTGGGAGGTTGATGTCTGCAATATTATTATTTCAGTGAGGTATCATATTAATTAGCAGTAGCCTGTGTTGACTCAAGTGGAAGTTATCAATGAATGTGAACCTTTTGTTTATTGTGATATATGTCAGAATTCTAATTTTATGATCAATATTACCTACCGTTCTCTCTCTCTTTATTTTCATCTTTGTAAGTTGTGATTAGGTGTAAGACCTTGTCTGTACAATCCATTATATGTACCATATTATTAACACCCATACAAGAAGTCTCTGAATGTATTTTAGTGAGGTGTGTATCATATTAAGTAGTAGTAACCTGAGTTATGTATAATTTTTATTTTTGTATTTTATTTAAAAACCTTACAATACATTAACTATACATATAGAGGTACATGATAATATACAATATTTCGAAAACCCCAATATTTCACATTTAGTCTATCCAAGCTCTTGGCATTACACAAATACTGCACATGCACAATAAAAGTACAGAAAATAACCTGCACAAGAGTCCTAACATAATCTCTATATTTTACCATCCCCACATAGGCCACACTGGCCTCCACATATAACCCTTCAGGGTGGTTTTTTTTTTTTTTTTTTGTTCATAAGTTTTATGGATCCAAATTTAAACACATAGAAACACTTTATCTAAGAAACAACAAAACTGAACTAAAGTGCTGGCACTGTACATATAAACATATAAATTGTAAATTTCTACAGTGTGTGGACAGAATTTAAAAACCACTACCTGGAGTCTACCTGGAGAGAATTCCAGGGGTCAACGCCCCCGCGGCCCGGTCCGTGACCAGGCCTCCTGTTGGACCAGAACCTGATCAACCAGGCTGTTACTGCTGGCCGCACGCAGTCCAACGTACGAACCACAGCCTGGCTGGTCAGGTACCGACTTTAGGTGCCTGTCCAGTGCCTGCTTGAAGACAGCCAGGGGTTTGTTGGTAATCCCTCTGATGTATGCTGGGAGGCAGTTGAACAATCTTGGGCCCCTCACACTTATTGTGTTGTCTCTCAACGTGCTAGTGTCACCCCTGCTCTTCATTGGGGGGATGTTACATCGCCTGCCGAGTCTTTTGCTTTCGTAGGGAGTGATTTTTGTGTGCAAGTTTGGTACTAAGCCCTCGAGAATTTTCCATGTGTATATAATAATGTATCTCTCCCGCCTGCGTTCTAGAGAGTACAGGTTTAGGAACTTCAAGCGTTCCCAAGAAGTACCCCTGAAACTTCAATATTCTCAATTGAAAGCTCCAAACATACAATAACATTGAAGACCGAGAAAACGCATGTACAATATATTTAGGCCACAGATCAATGTATTGAGTAGCACATATCATGCTATATGATACAAATTTTTTTTAACAAAAACTTTATCTCACAAAGAAAAGGGTCCTAAGCCCTCCTAATGACTTAAAACAAAACAAAACGGTGATTACAGACCCTATAAAGAACTGCAACCCCCCCTCCTTCCTTCAGAAACACACACGAGTCCAAAAACACCCGGGGCAAAGCCAAAGAAGAAAGCTAAAGTAAAATGAACTCAACATAAGGGCATCCAGTAGTCTTAGGTTTGACACATAAGCAATATACACATATTACAACAAACTTACAAATACTATCCTATATGTATACACATAACACAAAATAACCTAACTAAAACAAAACATAGATAACCCCAAAAGGGTTCAAAAGCATACAATGATATACCTAAACCTACATCTTAA